>VZRF01013473.1:7215-30622 GCA_013396875.1 Vireo altiloquus
CCCAGCTCTGTTCCCTTCCCTGGACACTCTCCAGCCCTCGATGTCTCTTGCAGTGAGGGCTCAGACCTGGACACAGCACTCGAGGTGTGGCCTCAGCAGTGCTGAGGTTTTGTCCCTCTCTCTCTCTCTCTCTCTCGCCATAATTTCCATCCAAGCCAGGGCACTCTCAGCAGGAAGATGCCCAGTGGCAACTTCTAGTCCAGGTGATGGAACACCCATCTCTGTCAGTGGATAACTGCAGGTGATTAATTACCCTGGCTATTAGGAGCCTCTGCCTGGCTCCCAGCTCATGTTCCAGCAGCATCAGAGCCTCCCAGGTCTCTATCCCAGAGCCCTCATGTTGGTATTTGAACAAATTCACCTTTGAACCTCCTCGTGGACCTGTGGAACAGCCTCAGACTGGCACTGTGGGCATCAGCCTTGACCAAAAGTTGTTCCAGTGGTGTCAGCTCTGATCCCAGGCAGAAGAGGAGGGATGTGGAGCGTCCCTGGATCTGCTGGGACAGGCACAACAGGAGAGTGGCCCCTTGTAAATGTGCTTGGCCATGGCCAGGAGGCTCAGCAGGAGGACAGGGACACCCATCCCTCCCCTAAAATAAAGCTGCTGGTGCCAAAGCTAACCCCCCCCAATGGAACCTGGGCTAGCCTGCTCCCAAATCCGGACACTGCACTCCACGGGATGCTCCTCAGGCCTGGCCTCCATCCCTGCTCCCCCCAAACAGCACAACATGGACAGGCCCATCAAGTGAAAGGTGGAAAAAGGTAATTAATCTACAGAGAAAAAAGTGTTAATACCTCTAAGACACCAGGGACACTGGCTGTCAGCTTCCACCAATTAGTCACCTAAAACCCTGCCTGTATGATCTCTGTGGTACAGCTGAGTTGATTACTCTAATTAATTTTGCATTGATCTGCATGGATCTGCAGCACCAGGGCCTATCACGGCCGAAGGAGGAGATGGATGCGTGAGCCCTGCTGGAGTGTGGAGGAGGGAGCACATCCCAGCCACGCTGCTCCACAGCCCAGCTCCCAGGGCTCCTCTCGCTCCCTCCCTGCCCCGAGGCTCCCACAGACAGAGGGGACAGAGCTGTCTCCAAGGCAGACCCGGGGAAAGTGGCAGTGACTCATTTTGGGAGTGTCCTGGCAGGGTTGGGGCATCCCTGTGGGTCCTGTCCTGTCCCCTCCCACCCCTGCACACATTCCTTCATCCCCTGCTGCCCTCCCCATCTCCTCCCGTGGTACTAACTCCTCTCTGGATCTCAGAGAGAACACAGCAACAACCTAGAAAAAGCAATTTCCTTTTTAAGTTTCAACTTTAATCTTCAATTGTAACAGCTAACTCCATTTCTAAAGGGAACTTTCTGTAGCTTCCCAAGGAAAAAAAAAATGTAAATATGAAAAATGTTTATAGTAAGGTGTTTATCTTGACCAATAAAAAGTCTCCTCTCTGTTCTTGTACATTCCTTTCTGTTGCTGGACACAGAGACAGAGACACAATCCCAGCGGCCAAACCTGCGGGAAAGAAACTACTTGATCTCTCTCAATTTCTTTTTAATAACATCTATCTATATATCTGTCTATAAAATAAAGGCCTTCTGATCTTCAATCCATAAACTCTAAGTCTTTGTGGACCAGGCCCTGACATAGGGCCACCATCATTTCCCACATCCTCCTTAGAGCCTCGTGGGTTTTTGGAGCGAGAATTCCTTTTGCCATCTCTGCAGGTACTGTGGGGCACCCACAACAGCCTGGGGGCTGCTGCTCTCCTAGAACCACACAATGGTTTGGTTTGGAAGGGGCTGTAAGGTCTCCCTTTGCCTTGCCAAGGAGAATCCCACTCCTCCTGCTGATCCCCCTTCACATTGTGCCTAAATGCTGAGTTTAACTCACCTCAGGCCTACTCAGCCTCCCCTTTTTGGGGACCGTGTGTTTATTCTCGGGAATGTTTTGTCACAGTGGAAAGCCAAACATCTGGTGTTTTCTCATCTTATCCTTTTCCCTCACATGCTTTTCCCTCCTTACTTGGCTGAAATTTGACCTAAATTTGCCAACCTGGCCTGAAAATCCTCCAGACCCAAACTCCGGGTGGCTCCGGCAGAACCTGCATGGAGCAGGATCCATCACCTCCCTCCTCTTTAGGGATTAACTTCTCCCCTCTCCAACCACCTCACAAAGCCTCGCAGCAGGAGGATCCCTGACTGCCACCAGGAGGGTTCCTGGCCCATTTTCCCAGCTCCCAGTACTTTGTGCATCCCCTGCTCCAGCTGCGATCCCAGAGCTCACCCTCCAGCCCCGTGGGCTGCTCGCCCCCAGCGTGGTTTGCTGGAGTGGCATCTCCTGGGAGCCAGGACAAGCTCTGGTGTCCCTGATGCTGTCCCTTGTCCCAGGACCTCCTGCTGCCTCCCAGGCATCTCCCGAGAACCAGGACAAGCTCTGGTGTCCCTGATGCTGTCCCTTGTCCCAGGACCTCCTGATGCCTCTCAGGTGGATTTTGCCAAGGTTTTTGGGAATGCCACCTCTCCTCAGCTCTGTGACCTGTTCTTAACCCTTGAGAAGGCTATGCTGTGTCCTCAGCAGCCATGGTTTGGTACAGGGACACACAGCTCCTGCCCTGCCTCATCCCAGAGCCAGGAACCAGCAGCTGGAATGAAATCCCTCCTGGAGGAAACTCACCCTTGCCCTGAGACCTTGCAGGATGCCCCCAGCAGCCCCCCGAGCCTGCTGCTCCCACTGCTCATCCCAACCATCTCCTGGGCTGTTCCTCAAAGGTTTGGTGCTACTGAGAGCTCCTTGCTCGCTGCTTTAACCAGTGCCACTCCCAGCTCTGGATTTATCCATCTCGGAAAAGGAAAATTGAGGCACAGAGGGATTTAAACCCCCCAAAGATGGAATGAGGCAAGCGAGCAGGGAATCCTCCTTGCATAGTCCTAACAGGCAAAGGGTTGGCCTTCATAAGCATAATTTCCTGGGATTAATATTAAAAATGCTTCTAACGGCTCCCACTTGTTTATTAAATACCCAGCGTGGAGATAAGTTATCAACCCTGGCTAGAATCGCTATTAATCAAATATTCAAATCCGTGCTGCAGTTGGCCACAACGGGACACACACATAATTCTCCAGCTCTGGTAATAATTAATCTCTTTCCCCTCTTTTCTTCCCTTCTACTTTGGACTCCTGCAAATATCTTTTGGTGTTAAGAGGTCCCCAGAGAGACCTGCCTCTAAATGAGGTGTAAAAATCTAAGCCGCACAAAAAATAGCATGAGGCTGGGATCGATATTCTCTTCACAGCTACATCGATTAACAACAATATTCTTCATTTATTAATTATGAAGGGGAATTTTCCATCCTTGCATCTCTTTCTCTGTTTGTTGCTGGGGTGGGTTCATGAGGCCTCGGCAGACCCTCCCCGAGCATCCTCCTGGTGCCAGCCAGGCCAAGGAGGAGCTGGAATCTGCCAGGGAAAGTGGGGCTGGATGGGGCTGGAGGGGTGCAGGGGACAGGCAGCAGAGTTTGTGTGCCTGGGAGGTGTGGGCAGCTCGAGGCAGCTCTGCTCGGTGAGCTGAGACCTTGTGTGGTGAGGTGGTGTGGAGGAGAGTGGCTGGAGCTGGGATGGATGGAGCTTGGGATGGATGGAGGTGTGGGATGGATGGAACTGAAGGATTGATGGAACTGGAGCTGGATGGAGTTGAGGGATGGATGGAAATGGAGCTGGATGGAGCTGAGGGCTGGATGGAGCTTGGGATGGATGGAACTGGAGCTGGATAGAGCTGAGGGCTGGATGGAACTGAAGGATTGATGGAGGTGAGGGATGGATGGAAATGGAGCTGGATGGAGCTGAGGGATGGATGGAGCTTGGGATGGATGGAACTGGAGCTGGATGGAGTTGAGGGATGGATGGAAATGGAGCTGAGGGCTGGATGGAGCTGAGGGATTCATGGAGCTGAGGGCTGGATGGAACTGGAGATGGATGGAGCTGAGGGATTGATAGAGCTGAGGGATTGATGGAGCTTGGGATGGATGGAGCTGAGACCTGGATGGAGCTGAGGAATGGATAGAGCTAAGAGCTGGATGGAGCTGAGGGATGGATGGATGGATGGATGATGGATGGATGATGGATGGATGGATGATGGATGGATGGATGGATGGATGGATGGATGGATGGATGGATGGATGGATGGAGCTCAGAGCTTGATGGAGCGCAGCACTGGGTGGAGCTCAGGGCTGGAGAGTGGCTCAGGAGATGAAAACAGAAGAGGAGGGTGAGGAAAGGCTCCAGAGCAACTCCTGTGCTCTATCTCTTTCTCTCCCTTCCCAGAGCCCGGGGCTGTCCCAGCTCCAGCCCTGCTGCTGCCCAGTGAGTGTCCCACTCTCTCCCACTGCTCCCTGAGTGCTCTGCTCCAGCTCCAGCCCAGCTTCCAGCTCCTGCCAGGGCTCTGCTGGGCTGCAGCAAACCTGCAGCTTCCTCAGCAGAGCTCGGCTCTTCCCAGTGTTTTCCTGGACATCTGCAAGCTCCCTGGCTGGGCAGGGCCATGCTGGCTCGGCAGAGGATGCTCCTGGCAGGACAATCCCCCTGTGGAGCACCCTGGCAGCTCCCATGGGAAATCCCAGCCTCTAGCAGAGGACTTCTCCAGGGATATTGCAGAGCCAGCCCAGCTTCTCCAGGTGCACAACGCTGGCTCCTGGGTCACATTTTGGGGCCGGGGAGATGGGAAATGGCAGGGGAAGGGATCAGCAGGAGAGCAGGGAAGATGAGAGATGGGAACGGGGTGAGAAACCTCAGGGGCTGAGCCCCTTTCACCAGGCACCTTTATCTCTCAGGGTGCTTTTAGGAACCCACCAGCTCTGCCTAGGAGGTGCCACATCTCACTCTGGCTTTCGGAGCTGCTCCTTCCCAAAGCCCCTGCGGATGCAGAGATGGAGTTTGTGTCGCCACCTCGGCCTAAGAGCTGCCTCAGGCCTGATGACAGCACTTCCCAATGAAAGGTTTGCCCCAAAACCCTCCTTCTAAATATAAAAAGGACCAAATTAAGGGGTGCAAATAGGAATTGCACTTGTGGAGCTCTGGGCACCATCACCTGGCTCCTGCCCGGAGGGAAGGGAACAGCCAGGCCCCACTGCTCGCTCCTGGCAGGGCACTCAGGCACACCTTGTACTTCAAAGCAGGTAATCATTATTTAAAGAGAAAATTACCACCCAGCTCTATTAGACTTTAAAATAAAAATTAGAGGTTTTTAGAATAGATTTTCCCTAACGAGGAGCGTGACGGATGGGGCTGATGGAGGAGCTGTGCAGAGCAGTGAGACAGCAATGCTGGCATCCTCCCCTCCCCACTGCTCCCCTCCCTCCAAAACCCATCCCAGCACCATCCTCCCGATGCTCCCCTCCCTCCAAAACCCATCCCAGCACCATCCTCCCGATGCTCCCCTCCCTCCAAAACCCATCCCAGCACCCTCCTCCCGGAGTGCCACTGGGACAGGGGCCAGGACATGTCCTTCCCGCCAGGTTAGAGTGAACAGAGACATTTCCTTCCTTCCTCTCCAGACACAGACATTTCCCTTCCTCCTAAATCACAGACAGCATCTGAGAGGCCAATGGTCCGTCCCTTTCCTCCTAAATGCATTTGCAGCCTGGATGGTCTCCCATTCCCCTTCAACATTCACTCCCAAATGCCCTCAATTTTGGAGCAGAATTCAGCTTAGATGGCAAATTTCTATCAGAAACTTAGCAGGGTTAAAATGTGCTATTTTTTTTCCCCCTAGGTGACCCAAATCTGAACCCCTGAGCTGTGTGAGAGCAATAATGGTCAGAGCTGGGGGTGTGGGACAAGGTTTTGTGTTTGGGTCCTGCTGCTTTGCTGGCTCCATTCTGCAGATCGATGAGTGGAGCTTTCATATCTGTTCCAAAGCTGAAGCGTTTTCACGGGGAACATGGAAATTAGGTCTCTGCAATTCCAACCAAATACAATTGACGTTTTCCCAGCTTCATTAAATGTGCTATTTTTACCTCACAAGGTGTGATATCCCTCCGTGCTTGGTAGCGAAGGGGCTGGGACAGGTTTAAAGCAGCAGCTCTTCACATGAAGTTCTGTTCAATTTCTGCGTTATCTTTCCCAGCACCTTATCAGCCTCTCCGGGCTATCTGCCTTCCCCATCCCTCCCCTGGTGGCTGTCAGCGAGCTGGGGGATGCTAAATGTGAAAATCCTTTTCCATCAAAACCTCGGTTCGGGTGATGCTGAACGGGGCCGTGGCCACACCTCGAGCCAGGAGCTCATCTGGTGGGCTTCTCCTGGGAGCTGCAGCCCAGGAACACCCAGCCAGGGCTCCAGAGGTCTCTTCCAGAAGCATCTCCTGCCACGCCAGGAGCATGGGGGGTGTCTGTGATCGTCCTACCCTTTCCATCCAAGCACTGCTGAGAAGTTTGGGCTGGTGGAGGATTCCTCCCTCCCACCACTGCCTTCGGTTCAGCCTGTGAGCTACAGAGGGTTCTCAGAGAGTCCCAGGATGGTTTGGGCTGGAAGGGACCTCAAAGCTCATCCAGTGCCACCCCTGCCATGGCAGGGACACCTCCCACTGTNCCTGCCAGGGGCTCTGAGGTGTCCCTGGAGCCTTCTCTTCTCCAGGTGAGCACCCCCAGCTCTCCCAGCCTGGCTCCAGAGCAGAGAGGCTCCAGCCCTGGCAGCATCTCCGTGGCCTCCTCTGCACTGGCTCCAGCAGCTCCACATCCTCCTGCTGTTGTTCCCCAGGGCTGGGGCAGCTCTGCAGGTGGGGAATCACCTGAGTGGGGCAGAGAGGCAGAATCTCTTCCCTCCCTCTCTGCTCAAGGACAACCTGGGGTGGTTATTCTCTTCTTCCCACCATCACCATGACCCCAGCTCCTCCATCCCCATCCCTGGGAATGTCACAGCTTGGATGCACCTGTCTCAGAGTGTCTGAACCCCCTGAACAAGGTTGTTCCCAGGACTCTGGCATGAACCCACTGTGGAAAAATGCCCCTGGGAGCTGCTCACTGTCCCCTCCTCCTGCAGCTGGCAGTGCCACCAGCGCCTCGAGCCTGTAAGGTCTCTGCTTCCTCCTGGGAGCAGCCTGGCTGTCCTCAGGAGGGACACGTGCTGGGAGAGGGTGGCCCAGCCACTGCTGGGGGTGATGGTGCCAGGGGAGAAGAGGCAGCCTGGGGCTCCAGCGTGAGGTTAGCACTGAATCCGCAAAAATCACCGTACCTTGAACAGTGCTCAATACACCTATTGATCAGTCCTCTCGCCTTGATCAGTTTGCTGGTGCTGCTGCCGCAGTGCTGCTTTCGGGGAGGGAGGGAGGGAGGGAGAGAGGGAGAGGCACAGGAGGGGGCAGGGAGCCCCGAGCGCGCCTGCGCCAGAGATGCTCCAACTTCCCAAGGCCAACTTTGCCTTGTCCTGCAGGACTCAGGGCCTCCCCACCCTTCTGAGGGAGGTAGGGCGAGCTCTAGCCTTGGGCTTGGCTCAGGGGGTGTCTTCAAGGCAGGAGGGTGGAGGAGCAGTCCAAAAATTTCCTTTCTCCTGCCCAGCCGCCTTCTTGCCGAAGCCTCCTCAGACACCTGAAGCTGTGTGTCCACCCAACACCAAGAGCAGAAGCCAAGAGCTAAAGGAGGGAGAGGGAGATGTGATCTCTGTCCTGGCTGGGAGCCCACTGAGGGCACCCCAAGGAGTGTGGGGAGCTGTGGGGCACCCCATCCTGCTGTGTCTCGCTGTAGGAGAGTGGCTGTGTAGGAGCAGAGGTGGGGTTGGGGTGTCCCACCCTGCCCAAGGACCTGTGCGTGGCCAAGGAGGCCAATGGCACCTGGCTTGTATCAAAACCAGTGAGGGCAGCAGGGCCAGGGCAGGGATTGTCCCTCTGTGCTGGGCACTGCTGGGGCCACACCTCAAGTGCTGTGTCCAGGTCTGAGCCCTCACGGCAAGAGAGACATCGAGGGCTGGAGAGTGTCCAGGGAAGGGAAGGGAGCTGGGGAAGGGTCTGGAGCCCCAGGAGGGGCTGAGGGAGCGGGGAAAGGAGCTCAGGCTGGAGCAAAGGAGGCTCAGGGGGGACCTTGTGGCTCTGCACCACTCCCTGACAGGAGGTAGCAGCCGGGGGGGGGTCAGGCTCTGCTGGCAGGGAACAGGGACAGGAGGAGAGGGAACAGCCTCAGGCTGGGCCAGGGGAGGTTTGGGTTGGTTCCGAAATTCAGGAGAACTTTCTTCATGGAAAGGGTGCTCAGGCCTTGGAACTGCCCAGGAAGGTTTGGAGTCCCCATGCCCAGAGGTGTCCAAGGAACCACTGGAGGTGGCACTCGGAGCCCCCCAGGGCTGGGGACAAAGTGGGGCTTGGGCACAGCTTGGATTCGATGACCTCAGAGATCTTTTCCAAGCGAAGTGAGTCAGTGACTCTGTGTGACCAGAGGCGTTGAGGAAGGTGAGCAGGGATGGAGCAGAGCAGGAAAGGATCCACAGCCTTGACGTAATTTGGGCTCAGGTGGCCCATTCAGGGAGTGGCTGTGAACACCAGGGTGGCTCTGGATGTACCCCGGGCTGGGTGCCTGCATCCTGCACTGTCCCCACCATCTAAACACCCTCAGCAGCCCTGGGCACATCTGCCAGGGGTTTGCTCACGGGAGCAGCCCCATTCCTGCGGAGAGGACTGCGGACACGTGCTGGGAGTGGAGGGAGGCAGGGAGCTCAAACCCCACCCCCAAAGGTCACAGAGTTAATTCCAGCTCGTGCCCCCCTCTCACACCTCACTGATTAATAATTGAAGAAAATGTATTTCTTTTTCAGCTTGGCATAAATCAAAAATAAACACAGCATCCATATTCTGCCCCAGGGAGGGGGCAGGAGCTGGGCTGGGAGCTGCCTTGGGACGGGGGGAGGATGGGATGGCAGGGGAGGCTCTTTGGAAGAGGCTGACATTGGCTTCAAGCTTCTCCCATTGAAATCGGCACTAAAAGGCTGCTTGAGGCGAGACCTGAAAGGGACCAGTGGAGCTGGGCTGTGAATCTGCTGCCACCAGGAAACCTGAAGTGGTTTTGGGTGTTTCCCAAAGGTCAAGGGAAAAAGCCCCATCCCTTTTCTCCCCAGGTCCTCCATCCATCCTGCTCCCTGGTCTTCCTGCTCCCAGGTCCTCCATCTCCCCTGCTCCCAGGTCCTCCATCCATCCTGCTCTCAGGTTCTCCATCTCTCCTGCTTCTAAGTCCTTTTTCCCTCCTGCTCCCAGGTCCTCCATCCCTCTTGCTCTCAAGTCCTGCATCTCCTCCTGCTCCCAGCCATGGCTCACCTGAGCCACTGGCAGCCTCTGGGGAGACATGTTTGCATTTCTGGAACAATCTCCTGTTGGGGCAACTCATCGGCCTGGCACCCACACAGCCCAGGAAAAGCTGGAAAAGAAGGAGGAATGGCGAGGATGTTTTCCTGCCTCTACCAGGCCCATCTGCCCGAGCAGGTGACCAACCATCCCTCAGTGCCACCAGTTCCTTCTCCTGTCTCTCAGGACCCTTGGCCAGGAGGGTTTGAAGCTCCTGCCCTCTCCATCCCGGCTCCCAGGGGTGACCCCATGCTCAGCTGCTTCTCTCCGTGCTCCCCTGCTCTGTCCGCACTGTCTCCCTGCTTCCAGCCCCGCGGGCTGCCCGCAGGAGCTGAATCCCAACCCTCCGGACCGCCGGAACATCGATTTGCATTGATGGATACTCGAGGAACGCCCATGGAAGACGCAGGCATCCCTAACGGGACCCAGCCGCTCCATATTCATCTCCCAGCTGTCGCGGGGCTGTACGTGTCATCTGTAACCTCACATCTGGGCTGTGGCGTGGCCGCAGCGCTCCCGCACGAGTTATCCTGCAGATCCTCGTGAAGGTGGAGCTTTGTTTGGAGCCCTTTGTTCGGGAGATGGAGCCGTGCGGGTCCAGCCGGGACGGGCAGCGGAGGGACCTGGAGGTGGCAGCACTGCAGGAGAGCCTGGCGCTGTCACCGAGCCCTCTGCTCGGGGCTCTGGGGGCACCCACGTCCCCTAAAACACCCAGAAAACTTCTCCTGGGAGCTGGGAGGGATCCAGGCTGTGCCCGGGCAGACCCCGGGGACGCGGCTGCTCTGATTTCTGGCAGCCGCCTGCCGTTCCCTCCCCTCTTGGTTAAATAAAGCTTTGGGCTGTGATGAAGCCCATTAAAGTCAGAGGAGAAGGTGTGGGATTGAAATGTAGGACAGCAGCCGCTGCAGAATGTGGTTGCATGGGATCAATGGGAAATCAATACCCGGCTCTGCTTCGCGGGTTCCCGCCAGGCCCTGCTGCTGCTGCTGCGCTCCCCGGGCGCTTCCCAACTTCCTGAACCCTCTGGAATGGCCCCTGACATCTCCGTGCACCCCCGGACAGCCCCTCAGAAGTGGGAAAGGAGGGATTTTGGCATGCGCCCTGCCGTTAGGGAAAGGCTACAGACAAAGGGCTGCGGTTGCGGGGGGCTCGGAGCTTTCCAGGGGGCTCGGAGCATTCCAGGGGGCTCGGATGGGGCTGGATCCCCTGGGATGGGAGAGGTGAAGCAGAGCCCCAGCTGATTGCAGAGGGTGCTGAGGAAGCAGCCACGACCCACACGGGGTCAGGGCTTGGAGCCAGTGCCGTTCCTGATCCCTGGAGAGGGGAGCATCCATCGGGAATTGGGGCTGCTCCCGCAGGCAGGGATCACCGAGCGGCACAGCCTCGGAACGGGGAGCAAAGCACAAGCAGTGCATCCCTCTGCTCCCCGCGGCTCCATCTGCTCCTCGCGATGGAAGCACAGGTGATCCCCGAGGCTCTCCCGAGCTCCCAAGCAGCCAACCTGAGGGACCCTGGTCACCCCTCACGGGTCCGAGCGCCGCAGGAGAAGGGAGAGGTGGTCACCGCCACCGTCGCCCGGCGGGGACACAAAGGGATGTCTCAGGAGTGATGCTTTAGCTGGAGCCAGGTGAGCATAGCACAGGGCAGCCACCGCTGCGCATCCACGGATTGATCCGAGCCTGGTTACTCCGGTGTGTGACATCCACAGGGCTCCCCGCCAGCCTCTGCCACCGGTTTGGGCTGGGCACAGCCCTGGGAGCTGAGGAAGGAGCTTCCCATGCCTCCCAATGTTGCCTGTGGCACCCAGCGGTGACAGCCACCCTCCATGGTGCCCCTCACTGTGGCAGTGTGCCCAGCCAGGGCAGTGCTGTCACCCACCCTGTCACAAACACCCTGTGACCACACATCCTGTCCCCTCTGAGGTCTCCAAATGGCTCCTTGGCTCTCCTGGGGTGTCACCTCTGTCCCTCCTGCCGGAGAGGAGACAACCCCGGGGAGGACTGGGAATGGGAAGGGATCTGCAAAAGCGCCATTAAACAGTCGGTTTTATCATCCCTGCTCACATGAACACGGTGAAACCATGACATGATCCATCAGGGATGAACATTAATTATGATTGCACCTTGGGATCTTGATTGCCATTGATTTATTGATTCCTCGGCCCCTCGCAGCAGTGGCCGCTCCATAGGAATTGCACAGCGGGGAGGTGGCTGGGCTGGACCTGGGAGGGATTTGGGGATGAGGCCTCCAGGGATGCTTGAGGGGAGAGAGGGGATGATGCTTTTGAGGAGAGGAGAGAAGGAAAAGCCCCTGTGATAGCCGAGCGATAACGCAGCAGCAGCGGCTGTACCGCGTCACCTCCATGGCACAGACGGGACCGTGGGGACAGCGCAGCAGCTGGGGACACTCAGGAGATCCTGGGAGCCGATCCCAGAGTGGGATCCCACTGAGCCACAGGCTGAGGAAGCCTCTTTGTGGCAAGGTCTGTCCCCCCCCGGAGCCTCCTTGCTGCCGATGCCATCGAGCGGCGATCGGATCAATGCTGGACATACCAAGCCCCGCTCTGGCGGGGAGGAGGGACGGGGCTGCAGCGCCTCGGAGGGATTGTTCCAGCATCAGCCTCCTGGAGAAGACTCCTCTGGGCTGCTCAGGCTTGGTACATGCAGCAGTGATTAGCGAGGGTGGGAGAACAAAGCCGGTGGTGCCACGATGGGTCTGTGCTGGGGTGCAGGACCTGCTCCAGGGGTTGTGACTGCAGGGATGGGCTCCAGCATCCTCCTCAGCTCAGCTTTGGGGGTCTCCTTCCCGCTTGGCATCTCCTCAAACCACCCAAACCAGCTCAGAGCTGCCCCAGGCTGGCGCTCAGCAGGCTCCAGGCTGCTCGCAGAGCTGGGTCAGCCCTGGATAACCATGGATAGAGGCAGGAAAGGCAAAGCCCTGAGCAAATGCTTGTTTAGTGTGACCCAGCTGCCACCCATGGCCCTCACCACGGTCTTGGGCACTTGGTCCCTTCCAGCAAACCCAGCGATGCCCAGGGAGGTGCCAGCCACAGGGCTGAGCCAAGCCCATCACTGCTGGGAGCAGTCTGGCAGCTCAAGCAGTGGGAAAACAAATTATTTCAAATACACTGGCAGTAATAGGATATTGATAACCAGACCAGGGCAGCACTGAGGGGAAACAACCCAGGAAAAACCTTCCTGGTAACTCTCTTTTTGCAAAGGTTAAGAAAAAAAAAAGAAAAAGAAAACTCCCCCCAAAAAAAGCCCTGCTGTAACAATTAATTCCTTCTGATGGTCATTCCTCTGGCTGCCATTTAAGGCAGACACTCGGGAGGTGCTGGGATATCGATGGAGAGGAGGAGGAGATGGCAGGACCTCCATCCCCCTGCCCCTCTGCACAGGCTGTAAGTGCAGGGCCTGTGATTTATTTAGTATCCATGAATACTGAGTGAAATCAGAATAATGGGGCACTTAGCCAAGTTACTGAGAAATCACTATTGTGATGCAATTTACTTCAATTAATTAAGCCTTTTTTGTTACCATTATTCCTTGTTTTACATTTTGTTTTAAATTTCAAACGATTGGGCGCATTGTGGTGGGAAGCTGATAGCTCTGCTTGGAGCCGTGCGCTAAGAGCCATCAATACCTGGGGGCTGCTGGTCCCAGACCCTCACAGGCCCTGGCCCTGCTGCCCTTCCCAAAACGCACCAAACACCACAGAGCTCTGCCTGCAGCTCCACTGGGAGGGCCCCGATTGGTGCTCAGGTAGATTTAATGTGGTTTAACACAGCTCCTGAGGATGCTCCAAATTTGGCCTGTGAAGGAAAAGCCTGAGTGAGCCTCGAGTGCAATGAGTGAAAAGGAGGTTTTGTCTCACGGTATGAAAAAGGAAATCACAGACTCACAGAATCCCAGAACTGGGTTGGAAGAGACCTTGGAGCTCATCCCATCCCACCCCTGCCATGGCAGGGACACCTCCCACTGTCCCAGGCTGCTCCCAGCCCCAGTGTCCAGCCTGGCCTTGGGCACTGCCAGGGATCCAGGGGCAGCCACAGCTGCTCTGGGCACCCTGTGCCAGGGCCTGCCCACCCTCCCAGGGAACAATTCCTTCCCAATATCCCACCCAGCCCTGCCCTCTGGCACTGGGAAGCCATTGCAGATCCTGGCCCAGCTCTGGCAGCAGGGAGGGAAGGACACATCCCTCTCCTGTAGCTGCACAAGGAGCTTTTCCAGGGCAGGAAGGGAAGTTTCACTGTGTGCCCTTGGTGTTTCTGTGCTGATCATCTCCAGGTGACCTTGGCCAAAGCCAGAGTTCAGGGAGGAGGATCCCAGAGCAGAGCAGCCCCCACCAGGCACTGCATCTCCCCAGGCCACCACCAAGGGCAATAACCTGCAGCAGGTGGGACCTGGGACCACCTCCCCAACACAGCTCATGCCAGGAGGGGACACCCACACCCCGTGGGACTCCAGGAGCTTCTCACTCCTGTCAGAGGGTGAGGAGGTGAAGCTCCAGCTGGTTCTGGGTTGCAGACAAGAGCTGAGTTTCTCTTTTCCCCTGCTGGTATGTCTGGGGCTGGATCACAGACCCAGGGACAGGCCTCTGGTGGCAGGATCTGAGCCCTGAGCAGCTGGACACTCTCCTGCCTGGCTGTGCTCAGCCCTGGATGCTGGTGGGGCCCCTGAGGGCTCCTCCTCAGGGTGTTGGGTTTAATGTTCAGCTTGATCAGGATCTCAGTGGTCAGGGTGAGTCCCTCTGGCAGATAATGATCCCCCCAAGGGGGCTGAGGCTGGGATTAGGTGGATCCCAGCACCACAGGGACCTCGGGTGGACCTGGCAGTGCTGGTTTAGTGATGGATTCGATGATCTTGGAAGCCCTTCCCAACCTTAATGATTCTGTGACTCTGTGATTCTATTCTGGTCCTCCCACATCTCCAGCTCAGCAGCCCTGGGACCTGCTCAGCAGCCCAGAGCCACCCCCCTGCAGCATCCCTGCCCCTCTCCCTGCATCCCCAGCACCACGCAGAGCCCAGGGATGCAGGAAGCCGCTGGCAAACAAAAGGAGCCATTTGCTACCGTCAGGAGTTCTCCTCCCAGCCCTCCAGGTGATGCCATTTAACCTCCCGTGGGTTTTGTCCCCTGTGTCACTGCTCCCACTGCTGCAGCACAGCTCCTGCGCTGGACACGTGAGGGGCTCCTGTGCGGGGCTGGAGTTACCTCTTTAATGGAGGGGAGAGAAAATATTGGTGCCTCGGACCCCACTGGGAATAAATTCATACTGCGGGATCGATTCGATTTTTTTCCTCCTTTTGCTGGATTCCTGGAGCCTCCTGGGTAACGAAGATTAAGCTTCAAGCCCTTCTGATATTACTTTGAAATGCAGAAACCTTCAGAAAAAGAGACTAAATCTTCCCTCGTCCTGGAAAATGCCAAATATCTTTGGGGATGGGCAAGTGCTTGGCTCTTGGCTCCTTCTCCCACGCCCGGAGTCACCGAGCCCCACGCATGGTCACCAACACCCACACAGGCACCACCACCCTGCCCCGAGCTCCCCTGGGCTCCCTCTCGCCCTGCAGGACTCACTCGTGTGCTGAGCTGCGGGCAGCAGCCGCCTTGATATCAGATCAATTAATTATCAGCCCTGTTATGATGCAGCCGCTGACATGTGGGCTGGGAGAGCGCAGGAGTGCGAGCACGGAGCTCTCATCTCCCGCATCCGCTGGGGACAGCCCTGGCCTGCCATCCTGGGTACACCTGGATGAACCTGACCTGAGCGGCTCCAGGTGTTTAATTGGAGTCCCTTGGGGATGGCCAGGTCTCCCTTTGGATGGGATCCTGGCCCTCCCTGCGTGGGCAGCAGCAGCAGCTCCTCAGCTGGGGGACAGCAGTGGCTGGAGGCTTCACTGTGCACGGAGGTGGAGGTGGGAAATTAGGACGTTTGAGGGAATTGAGGAGAGAACAGGTGAAGCTGAGACACGAGGAGCAGTAGATGGAGAGTCCTGAGCCTGGGGGGCTCCTCACTGCCGGGAGGGGAAGGCTGGGGGAGGAAAAGGGGGTGGAGATCCTGCAGGAGGAGGCATGGGAACAACGGAGTGGAGGGGGGACAGGGACAGGGACAGGGACAGGGACAGGGACAGGGACAGGGCAGCAGGTTTTGACGTGGCCATGGGGTGTTTGTTTTCCAGGCTCCTGAACTGCAAAGGGCTGGGCACTGCAGCACAGAGTAGAGAGCAATTGGAAAGCTCCAAGCAATGGAAGGTTTTCCTCAAACCGTTCAGGACACTTTTCCCAGTATCTGGGACCTGCCAAGTCAAGTTTTTGTCACTTGAGTTAATTTGGGCTTTGCTTTGGTCTCAGACACACATTTTCTTTACAATCAGGTCCTTCTAACTTGGTGATGGCCCCCAAAATGCCACCCTGGGTTCCTTTCTTTGCCCTCAGGTCCTCCTGGATCAGCCCAGACTCCTCCTTGCCTGGTTCCACTCCCAGACTCAGCAAACAAAGCCCCTCACAGCCAAGGCCAGCTTTGCTGCTTCCTTTTCCTGAGCATCCCACAGCTCTGGACAAGTCCCTCTGGCTCTTTGCTGGCTTTGCTGACTTCCCTGGCATCTCCAAAGGGATCATTTCCCTGCTCCCAGCCCCTTCCCAAGAGCTGCCCTGGGTTACATCTCCCTGCCAGGAGGTTTGACCTCCCCTTTCCTCCCCTGGAGGTCTGGAGGAGACTCCACCTGAAGCCCAAGCTCCTGGATGTGCTCACTTCCATGTCTGCTTCAAACAGGCAGCTCTGGACATGAGGGACATGAGCCTGACCCTGGAAGAACTCCATGTTTTCCATGATGGTTCCATGCCCCCTCCCTGGCAGTGTCCACCTGGTCTGTCCATGGCACGGGGGTGGAACAGGATGAGCTCCAATGTCCCTCCCAACCCAAACCAGTCTGGGGTTCCATGGAAATTCCCTTTGAAAGACATTTCCATTGAGTCTTGGCCGTGCCCAGGGGAGCTCAGGGAAGCCTGGAGCTGCTCTCACCACGTGTGGTTGTTGCTCTCCAAAGCCAACCTGGAATTTCGAGGCAGGGGCTTTCTTCCTCTCCAAACCCTCCCAGGCTGCGAAGGAAGTGATATTCTGACTCTATCTTTCTATCAATAAAGTTTATTGTCCTTTTCTCGCAAACCCTTCAGCAATTAAAAAAAAAAAAAAAAAGAAGAAGAGGAGGAAGAAGAAGACAAAGGGAGTTGATGTTTGACTGCTGGGCTATCACTTAAGTCCTTGTTCCTGTTTACTCAGGACTTATTAGAGCTCATTCAATGCCTATAGCATGGCTGGATCAATACCTGCTGGGAGCAAGAGAGATTCCGCTTGGCCACTGTAGCCCATGTTGCAGAATTGATCTGCTTGGCTGCTGCAATCTGAAAATCCATCTTTTTGCGCTCCCTGCCTCTCTCCGCCGCGGGTTGCTAAGCAACGGGGGCTCCTTGGGATGGCCATTGGCCAGCGCCGCGGCCGTGCCGTGGTCCTCCCTGGTCACTTGGCCACTTTGGGCTGCGAGTCCTCCTCCAAGGCTGGCTCCGGGAGGTGGGGAAAGGGCAGGGAGGAAGGGAAGGGGCTGGGGAGGGTGGCGAGAGGAGGGACGAGGAGAAAAGGGAAATCGATATCACCTCACATTTAACCTTTCTTTAAAAAAAAAAAATCTTTGAGAAAACTCTATTGACCCATTCCTTATCACTTCTCGCCACCGCAGGTTCTGCAGCGGGGCTCCACTGCCTGCATCACCCATCACCACCTCTTTTTAGGGCACATCACACTCCTGTCCTCCCTTCTCCCTGCCTCCCTCACCTTGGCTGGACACAAAGTTATGCCAGGTTAGCTAAAGGTGTCTTTTTAAACTGATTTCATTAAACTGGGGCAAAACCTTTGTGCGGATGTACTGGGATCAATGTAAACCCCATTTGCATCGATTTCGCTTCGCTTTGGTAAAGGAATCGAATTATACAAACCAATACCAACCTGCTTTAAAATGATTTAAGAGTGTCTACACAAGACCAATTTTGGCTTGCAATTTTGCGTGTAGACAAGGTCCATCCCTCCTCCCAAAGAGGCCTTCATTAGGCAAACCCAGGCCACGGGAGGCTCCCAGCTCTGGCTCCCACAGCCTTTCCAACAGCATCATCTTTGTAGCCCATCCTGAAAGCAGTGCCCAGGTGCCAGGGGAGAGGTGTTCTTCCTGGCTGTGTTCCTTGTTTCAGTGTCCCATGTCCCAAAAAGATGAAATGAAGCTTCTTTCTGCTGTTTCAAAGCTTGTTTATTTCTTGTTCTTATCAAAGTTTTGGAGGCACAGACTGTGCTGTGACCTCCAGGAACACGAGGGCAGAATGGCAATGGCTACCCAAAGCAGGTAGCTTTTATATCTATTATCAACCAGTTGGAAAACTTTACCTATCTTATTTTGTTCCCAAAACCAGTGAATATCAACCTTATTGACATGTCTCCTCTACACTAAATTCTATCTACCAATTAACAAACCACAGGAACTCATGTCAGAGAGAAAAAGGAAGAGAAGGAGAAGAGAGAAGAAGATGAAGAAGAAGAAGCCAACACCCTAAAATCTCCATGTTGGCTCCATATAATATATATAGCAAAACCTAAAAACTCCAACTACACACTCTGTGCTGCACTAAACAACATCTCCTCATTTCTTTGGTGCTCTCAGCTCACCCAGAATTGGGGGTAAATGCTCCCACGAGCTTGGTTCGCAGGCCAAGCCTTTTTTGAGGAGCTCTGAGGATAAAACAAACACCCAGAGGAGCAGGAAAAGTTCCCAAGCTTTTCCTGACCCCAACACCCAGGTTTTGCTGATGCTCCACCAGACACACATCGGGGTGGGGAGGTGCCTTCCCAGGTGCTGCAGAGCATTTGCTGTGTGTGGTGCTGCTCCTGCTCCATCCCACTCCAGATGGAAGCACCTCGTGGGATGGACACCCTCGTGGGTGTCGTTTACTGCAGGAGGTTGCATTTAGTGCCCAAACTTACCGTGCCAGAGCTTTACAAGCCTTGTTTTGTGATTATCTATATGATAATCATATATAATATGATATAATCATGATATATGATATAATCATAATATGATTATCTATATGATTTGTGATTATCTATATGATTTGTGATTATCTATATGTTATTATCAGCCAGAGGACAGAGGGGTCAATACTGGACCACAAGTGATCCCACGTGGATGTTTCCCCCTGGGACACACCCATGGGAAGTGGCCTCATTTCCACAAGTGCAATTTTTGTGCATTCCCACAAAAGCTGGGAAAAGCCTCATTCCTCTGGGATGGTCAAACCCACCCCCTTTGATCAGCTCCTGAAGGAGAAATGCTCCCACTCACACCCAGAGATGCTCCCCAGACAGAACACGAGCTTGGAGCTGGCTCAGGGAGGTTCTGATCCCAGTCCTCAGCCTCTTTGACCCCAGTAAATCCCAGGATTGCCCTCCCTGGCACATCCCGACTGCCACCCTCCCTGGGCCACCCCTCTGATTAATTTTGGGGTTCAACCCTCGACTCTGGGGCTCTGCATCAGAAGAGTTCCTGCTCAAACTGGGTGGAGAAGCTTTTCCCTGCTGGAAAGGGGAGTCAGCAAGGAGCTGCACCACATCTGGGTAGAGTCTGGCTAGTAATGGAGATGAGAAATCTTCCTGGATCGGCTTTGATCCGAACCCCCGAGAGCTGTGAGCAGCTTTATGGACCCTCAGCTGACCTTCAGCCCAAGGAAGAAGCATCAGAGGACATGCAGGTTATTACCCCATTTTAGAGATAGATTATTCTCCTATTTTAAAGATATATTATTATCCTGAAAGATAAATTATTATCTTAATGTAGATTAAAAATTCCAGTAGTTTTTCATCTAGAAGAGCTGAGCATAACTCAGAGCAAGGCAGGTGCAGGTAGGGCTGAGTTGCCCATTCAGGGTGGCCAAAGGCAGCAAATCCTTTGCTGTGGGGAGTCCTCCTGACTCTGCTGCTGCAATTTTCTCCTCCTCTGCAGTCACCTTTTGGAACTTTCTCATCCTACACTAACTTTTTTCACCCGGAGGGAGGGCAGGACACAAACCTTGGAGGACAAGCTGAGAGCCCTGTCCTGATGCAGGGTTCTGTCCCTAGGAGCATCTGAAGATTTCTCACACCAAGCAGAGATAAGGGATATTCCAAAAGCTTGGAAAATCAGAAAAATGTCACTTTATCAAAAGAAATCCTTCTTCCAAAGGAGCCACTGAAATCTCACTTTTCAAACATTTCATTGGCCATGTAAAAAGAACAGGAGTCATCAGATTATCCCACTTCAGCATTTCCAAAGGAATCATTTTCCTCCTCCAGCTCCATGTGATTTTATTTTTGTTTTAAATTCATGATTAATTTACACTAAAAGGAAATTTGAAAAACCGCCCGAACTTAAATTTAGCTGCTACTCTAAAGCCTGTCAGAACCCCCTGCCTTGATTGACAATGTCTGTAATGGTTGGGATTTCTTTTTTCAATTTCTTGCTTTCTTTTCCTAAATGAAGACATTAAAATTCCCATAAATCCTCACAGGAGGAGGATCCTGTCAGATCCCAAACCCCTTCTCCAAATTCCCGGGGGGTTTTAGCAGGTACTTACAGGCTCTGATGAATAGCAGCACTTCCTCGAATCGGGGCAGTGATTTCCCTCTTCCCACTGGGATTTTTGGGATATTTTTGTTTTATACACATGGTAATGGCTGCTGAGTGATCACTTTACCGAGCAGCCCCTCACAAATCACCCACCCTGGGTTCGGTGAGGACTCCCCACGCCCAGAGCGGGGCTCGGCAAGGCCATTAACTGATTTGTGCTTTCACTCAGAGCTGCAGCATTGATGGCCCTGCTCGATACCTGACAGGCTCTGCGCTGGCCCCGAGAGCTGAGCGGCGCCTCGGGAAAATCTTCCTGCTCCTCCCTGCCATGGAAACCTTCAGGGCTGATCCTCAGCATCCAGGCAGGCTGGAGGCTCCTCAGTGCTCCTGACAGCTTTTTTCCCTCTCTCCAGGTGCTGACCAGGTCCAGCTGCTGGACTCCAGGCTGCTGGGGCTGGGATTGATCCCCAGCTTGGGCCCTTTGTGGTGGCCCTGCAGTGGGCAGGACTGTGGCCATCCCCACCCAGCCTCCCCCAGGCTTCCATCGACGCCAGCCCAGGTTTCCTGAGGGGGTGGTGAAGTTCTCCATGGGCTCAGGGACTTGGTGCTGGGTTTGAGCTTGGGACATGGATTTTGTAGGAGGAGAGGGAGGTTCCCTCCTATGAGACCCCTCAGGTGTGAGGCATTCACCAGGAGCTCGGCTTTGACAGCTGGTGGTGCTCACCTGGAGAAGAGAAGGCTCCAGGGGCACCTCAGAGCCCCTGGCAGGGCCTAAAGGGGCTCCAGGAGAGCTGGAGAGGGACTGGGGACAAGGCATGGAGGGACAGGAGNTCCCTGCCCTGGCAGGGGTGGCACTGGATGGGCTCTGAGGAACCTTTCAACCCAAACCATTCTGGGATTCTCTGAGAACATTGAGAAGAGGAAGGGAGGGCCACAAGTGGGAAGGAGAGACCCTTGACAATGTGAGATTTTATTTTTGCAGGAAAGAAAATTCATTCTACACTTTTAGGAGAAGCATTGCAGGATTTATTCTTCAGGTCCTGTTTTTAAAAGCTCCTGGTCCCTCGCAAAACCCCCGAACACATGAGAGTCTCTTTTCAAACTCACTTGGAAGCTTGGAGGAGGAAACAGAAGCTTCACCTTCCCAACATGCCTGAGTTTGTTGTGTGATTAACATGAGACAAGTGTTGAGAAGCAGAACCCAGTGCCCGAGATCCCCCCTGCCCAGGAGACCCCCGAGCTGGGCTGGACAGGCTGTGGGTGCAGGGAGGGGAGGGCAATGCTGGCATTTCAGGGAGTCATTTAATTGGAAAAGCTCTCTAAGATCATCGAGTCCAGCAATTAACCCAACCCTGCCAGGGCTGCCTCCAAACCCCGTCCCTGAGCACACCTGCATGGTTTTTTGAGCACTTCCAGGGACAGTGGCTCCCCCACTTCCCTGAGCTCCCCAGGTCACAGCAGAGCCACCCAGCAGGGACCAAGGCCCCTGGGACAGCACCTCCTCAGCATTGCCTCTGCTCCCAGTGGGTCTCATCTCCTGGTGCTGGGGGGCTCTGGGGGGACTGCAGGTCTCTGCAGAAGATCTCCAGGACGGTTGGACCTGGCACTTCCCTGCTCAGGTCCCTGTGGGCATCGCAGCTCTTGCTCCAGGTCTGTGGTGCTGTTCCAGCTTCTTTTTCCCCTCTGCTCTTCCGCAGCTTTTTTCTGCAGCCCTCTCCATCTGCTCCTCTCCACATCACTGCACTCACAGCCCCTGGGGGGTTTTCACCCACCACCCCTCCTCTCCGCTGACCCGAGGCCTCCCTGAAATGCCACATCAAGGAGTGCAGAGCCCAGGGGAGAAGGCAGAGCTGTGGAACAACCTGGAAAGCCGAGTGCCACGGGCTGTGTTTGCACTCTGGATAAATCAGCCGGGAGCCTCCTGTGCCCACGTGTGTGCACAGCCCTTTACAAATGAAGAGCAGGAAACAAAAACTTCATCCATTAACATAATGACAGGTATTTCCCTGTTCTTAGGCCAGGCCCGGCCGAGCAAAACGCTTAAGTACATGATTAATTTGAAGTCTAAGAGACTTAAGCACATGCTTAAGTGTTCTGCAGCCCCGGACCTAACGACAGAGGTTTCCACAGAGCAATCCATGCTCCCGACATGTTCCAGTGGTGCTCAGATGTATGGATTAAGGGTGCCATAAACAGTTGAGATATTCTGTTTAAACAATCATTTGTTGACAAGACTATTCTAAGCCCATCGAATCCCTAAGTGATAGATGTATGTTGTCTCTCTGAGTCTCATGCTGTATCAGCCATTGATTTTTTCCAGCCTGGATGCTAAGGTAACCTTTACCTGAGAGCTTAGGCAGAAAGCCATGGGTGTGTTTTTGCCACTCGGGCTGTTTGCACGGCTGGGCTCAGCTTTGTGTCCGTGCTCGTGGCACGAGGCTGCCCCGGGGCGCTCCGGGGATGAGGGAGCAGCTCTGGTGCATCGCTGGGCTCCGCACTGCACAGCCTGGGCATGTCTCTGAGATCCTCCCCTCCTTCCCCGGAGCTTTTTTCCCAGGGTCCCACCCAGCCCAAATCATGGCTCAGGGTGGTTTCTCATCCTCCAGGGAGCAGCAATCTTGTCCTGCTGTCCATCTCCCCACTCAGCACCCGCTCCAGGAGATGTTTCTTTGCAGAGCCCCTCTGGCTCCATCCCTCTGTGCCGGGACACCCTTCTTGGAGATCTGTTTTAATCACATTTATACACTGTAAGCAGGGGAAGGAATCTATTGACAGTCTGTCTTCACATTTCTGTCAATTCTTCCGGAGACATCATTAAATCCAAGAGTGGATCTTAATTTAACGTGTTAGCTAACGGGTTATTTAATTAGTTTTCAATAACCCCCAAAAAAGTGGGGGGTGGGGAAACGGGCTAAGTATTAAGGGGAGAAAAAACCCAGCAAACCAGAGAGCAGGATGATGAACGCATCCAGGTTTCCCGGATCTGCAGAGAAATCGTCTCCTCAGCCCCTTCTCCCCTTCTCTCTCACAAGAAAGAGCCCTGTTGCGTTTTCCCCCTCTCCCCACTGTGTTCAATAATAAATGAAAATGGTAAAAAGCAATTCATACACAGGCTAAGCGTCTGGATTTATTATCAAGACAATTACACCGAGGAGAATTCCCGGAAAATTACTCTTCGAAGTCTTTCTCTGGCACCCCCTCCTAGTTTGGATAAATACAGCAGCAATTACTGCCGCGGGAGAGAGGAAGTCACGGGGAAAGGGATGCCAGCTCCTCGTGCCCCAGCCGGGCTGGGGCTTGGGTGGCATCTGCCCCGGGGGGTGCTTTGTGCGCGGGGAGGGGGCTGGGGCCGGTCCGAGGGCTGGGTTCGGGGCCGGGTCCGGTCCGAGGGCTGGTTCGGGGCCGGGTCCGGTCCGAGGGCTGGGTTCGGGGCCGGGTCCGGTCCGAGGGCTGG
>VZRF01013473.1:37293-48533 GCA_013396875.1 Vireo altiloquus
GGTGGGGGAGGAAGGCAGCGAGCGAGCGGGCGAGGCAGCGGCAGAGCCCGGCGGCCACCATGGAGCTGGCGATGGAGAACCTGGGCAGCCTGCACGGCGTCCCGCACTCGCAGCCCGCCGAGCTGCTGAGCCCCGCGCACGGGCGGCAGAGCTCGCACCGCAACCTGGTGCCGCACGGCCGGCCCGCCATGGTCTCGGGCATGGCCTCCATCCTGGAGGGGGGCGACTACCGCGGCGAGCACAGCCTGGGAGCCCCGCTGCACCCCGCCATGAGCATGTCCTGCGAGTCGCCCTCCGGCATGAGCCTGAGCAGCACCTACACCACGCTGACTCCCCTGCAGCACCTGCCGCCCATCTCCACCGTCTCGGAGAAGTTCCACCACCCGCATCACCACCACCACCACCACCACCCGCACCAGCGCCTGGCCGGCAACGTCAGCGGCAGCTTCACCCTCATGCGCGACGAGCGGAGCTTGGCCTCCATGGGCAACCTCTACAGCCACTACCCCAAGGACATGCCGGCCATGGGGCAGCCCCTGTCGCCGCTGCCCAACGGGCTGGGCAGCCTCCACAACGCCCAGCAGCCGCTGGCCCCCTACGGCCCCGCCGGCCACTTGCCCAACGAGAAGATGCTCTCGCCCAACGGCTTCGACTCGCACGCCGCGATGCTGTCCCGGGGCGAGGAGCACCTGGCGCGGGGGCTGGCGGCTCCCAGCTCGGCCATGATGCCGCCGCTCAACGGGATGCACCCGCACGGCCACCCGCACGGCCAGCCCGGAGCCTCGCTGCTCGGCGACCGGGAGCGCCCGGCGCCCGGCCCCGGCTCCCAGCCCGGCGGCTCCGGGCAGGTGGAGGAGATCAACACCAAGGAGGTGGCCCAGCGGATCACGGCCGAACTGAAGCGATACAGCATCCCGCAGGCCATCTTCGCGCAGAGGATCTTGTGCCGCTCCCAGGGGACCCTCTCGGACCTGCTGCGGAACCCCAAGCCCTGGAGTAAGCTCAAGTCCGGCCGGGAGACTTTCCGCAGGATGTGGAAATGGTTGCAGGAGCCGGAATTTCAGAGGATGTCGGCGCTCAGGCTGGCAGGTAGGACACGGCACGGCACGACTCGGCACCTCCGGGCGGGTGGGTCAGGGGGTGCTGCGAACACGCGTGGGAACCCTCGGGGGTTCCGGGTTTGCCATGGCGAACTGGGGCCGGGCTCGGGCGGGTGCTCCCGACCCGCTTTGTGAGCTTAAGACCAAAGGGAAGGGATTTAGATTTAAGGTGAGTTACACCTAAGGCGACCTCCCGCCTCCACGGGCCTGCTGCTGCCCGCGAGAGATGCGGGATCGCGGGTGGAGGGCGCCGAAAGCTGCCCGGGGATTTCCCTCTCGGTGCCGCCGACCTACCCCCTTGGCGCTGGGAGTATCCTGGAACTCCTCCGCGGTCGGTTCGGCCGCCACCGCTCGGTACCGGGGCTGCGCTCAGGGGAATTTCCGGGCGATCCCGCCGGGGCTGCGGGACCGGGGCCGCGCTCCGCTCCCTCCGGGCACCGGCTGCCCTCGGCAGAAGGAACGATCCCCGCCTGCCCCGTGTCTCCGGTTCCCGGCTGGGTTGAGGTCCGGCAGCGCCGTTCCCCGCGGTCTCGGGCCGGCGCTGGGCCGAGGCTTTGCGGAGAAATTCGGGGTTTCTGTGCCGAGGCTGGGCGGGGGTCGCGGGGGACAGGACCGGACAGGGGGGACAGCGGCGAGCGGGGACGTGCCCGGGGCTCCCCGGCAGCCCTGGCACCGAGCCGCTCCCCCCGGAAACGAACGGAGCTCTTGGCTCCGCGGGGCCGAGCCGTGGCGGAGAAAACACGCGTTAGTGATTTTTAATTTATTTTTTAAGAAATCCGAGCTCCCCGTGGGGACGGGCAAAGCCAGCGACGAGGACCCGCCGTTATTTATGGGGAAGAGCAGCGTTCATATGTATTTAGTGTAATTCAGTTGCTCTTTAATTAGGGCAGGGTAGTGGCATCTTTTAGTTCCAGTCGATGCCCTATTGAAAAGCAGTTAATAGAATGCAAATTGTTCCTGGCTTTACAAGGTTCTGGTAAATAAAGATTTAAACACTGCCGCGATCGGCCGTTTAATGCCCCCGTTGTTGGGGCTAATTGAGCAGCGGGCTTGGGCTTCTGCCTCGCCAGAATTGGAAATAATAATGAATAATTCAAAAATAATAATAGTAATAATAAATAAAAATAACCGTGATGATGATGATAAAAAGGCGGTCGCAGCTGGGGGAGGCTCAGGGGGAACCCTATGCTCGGCCCACCTCGAGAGGTCCTTGTCCCCGGCCCGGGCCAGGGATCGATCCCTGTCCCCGAACCGGCTTGGAGGGTCCCTGTCCCTGCTGTCACCTCTCTGCTCCTCCTGCCGCCGTGGCAGGTTCATTCTCCCCAAAATAATTTTTCTCCTCCGGCGCCGCTTCCCCCGGCGCCAGGGCCGCCATGTCCCCATTATTTACGGGAATTAACCCCCCAGATTTCCGGGGAACGAGGTTCGTTCATTTGCTATCTGTGAAAACAGGAAAACAACCCGTCGAACCCCAGCCCAGCCTCCGCTCACGGATCCACCCGTGTCGCACCTCGCTCCCCACGCGGGTCCGGCCGCCCCACGCCGCTCGCGAAGGGGCTCGGCCGAGCTACTGCCGCCGTCCTGCCGCTTTGTTCCCGGCCCCGAGCCCCGCTGGGTCCCGCTTTCGTTTCGCTCCTGCCACCCTCTCGCCGCCCGGGCCAGGCCGTGGGGTCCATCCGAGCCCCCCGGGCTCAGCCCCGGCCCGGCTGCCCCGAGCTGCGGCGTTTGGGGGAAGGGGTCGCGCTGGGGGGGTGCGGATCTGAACCCCCCGATCGATGCAGGTGAATGCCCAGCCCGGCCCAGCCCGAGGCCTCGGGGTGAGTCCGCTCGTTCTCTCAGGCTGGGGGCCTGGAGGGGTCCGGATGATAGCAACCTTCGCCCCCCAGCAAGCAGGGAAGCAGGGAAGGGACCTGGGAAGCGAGCGGAATTTTTCCTTCCGGTAAAAAGAAAAAAAAAATGTTCGACGTGGGGCACAGACTGGTACTGGTTCTGATCCTATTCCTGGTCCTGTCCTGGTTCTATTCCTATTTCTCTTTCTGGTCCTATTCCTCCTTCTGGTCCTGGTTCTATTCCCATTCCGATTCCGATTCATATTCCTATTTCTGGTCCTATGCCTGGTCTTGGTTCTGGTTCTGGTCTCGGTCCTGTTCTTATTCCTATTCTTTTTTGTTGTTGTTGTTCCTATTTTTGATCCTAGTCCTGGTGCTGGTCCTGGTTCCGGTCCGGGGCCGCTCGGCCGCAGGAGTCCATCTGATGGATTAGTCCGAGTCAGTGAGTCGCGGATCGATGACCACGCCGGGCCCCTAGAAATGGCACCCGCAGCTTTCCTCCTCTTTCCAGCCCAGTTCTCCCCATCCCTCCGCAGATGAACCATTAATTATTCAGCTGGGGGCTGCAGCTCCCGCCCCCCCCAGCTCCCTCCGGCCCCGCTCGCCCCAAGGGGCTCCACGAAAGAGGAGAAGTCCCACGGAGAAACATCTGGGCAGCAGCTGGTGGTGTCCAGCCCTTCCCCTCGGGCCATTCATCTCTGCGACCCCAAGTCGCGGCCGCAGATCCCCGGGCCCGCTCCGGATTCATCTCCACAAACTTCGTGACCACCCCACGAGGCCTGCGAGGGCCCGTGGGTGGCGGAGAGCTCCCGCTGTGGCACTTCTGGGGGTCCCCGCACGGGTCTGACCCCCCACCCGCTAAATCCCGGTCCTTCGTGCCCTCGGGGTGGAAAAGGCATCGCGTCCTTCCCCGTGGGATGCTGCGGGAAGTGGGAGCGTTCCTGCGCTTCCACCCCCGCGTGTCCGCGGAGGGCAGTGGGTGCCTTCCCACCCCGCGTGTCCCTGGGTGCCCTCAAACCTCGCGTGGCCGTGGGTGCGCTGCCATCCCAGCGCCCCCGCCATGGGAACCTCCTCCCCAGTCACGGATTTATTCCGGCCAGGGATAAATTACTCAGGACCAGGAAATTCGCTCGTGATTATTTCTCGGGAGGGCGACAGCAGCGTTGTGTCCCTTTGGGGACACGGCGCTCCCCACTCGCCGTCTGCCTCCGTCCGTGGTTCGAAGGGGCTCTCGGGGGATTCCTCCTCCCGTGGTTGTCCCCGCGGCTGTGCGTGGAATCCACCCCCGCGGGTGGGTACGGCTGGTGCGGAGGGGCCTGGGCAGCCCTCGGAGCCGAGCACTTCCTCCTGCTTTTACATTCGCTTCTCCTTCTCCCTGTCCCACCTTTCTTTTTATTTTTCCATTAGCACTTCCACCCCTCTCCCCCACCCTCGTGTTTTCGTTCTCTATTTTAATTTTTTTGTTTTAAATTGGTTTTGTTCGTTTTGTTTGGTTCTTTCTTTCTTTTCTTTCTTTCTTTCTTTCTTTCTTTCTTTCTTTCTTTCTTTCTTTCTTTCTTTCTTTCTTTCTTTCTTTCTTTCTTTCTTTCTTTCCTTCTTTCTTTCTTTCTTTCTTTTCTTTCTCTTCTTTTCCTCTTCCTTCTTCTCTTTATTTTCCTTTCTTCCTTTTTCCTTTTTTCCTTTCTTTTCCTTTCTTCCCTTCTTTTCCTTTCTTTTTTTATTCTTCCTCTCCCCCAGTGAATTTCTTTCCCGAACATATCTCCGCCGTAGCACAAACCATAGTTATTCAACACAAACCCTAAAATCACCCCAAAACTGCGAGCACGACCGCGGGGCTGGGCCAAAACAAATGCCCGAGAGCTTTGACAACACCAATAATTAATGTCACTAATTAATACCCTGAATTAATACACAGACTTGCTAGAAAAAGGGACAAGATGGCGCTGAATAAAACCTTGGGAAATATATAGATATATTTACTTTTTTTTTTTTTTTTCCATGAGTTTTGTTTTAATTTTAGCCTCTTTCAAACGACTTTGGCCCAACGAAGGCTCCTCCCGGCCTGCGGCCACCGAGGCAGCTCCGGGCAATCCTGGCCCCGATCCTGGCCCGGCTCTGGCCCGGGAGAGCGGCGGAAAACCGCGAACGATTTCGCTGCTTTCGATCCGCGCGTGGCCGCGGGCGACGGGAAAAAGGCTCTGCAGCCGCGGGAAGCTTTGGAGGACCGCGAGCGAATAGGTTTTGTAGCCGTAAAAGGGGCGAAAACGAGATTTTGGGGGTCCTGGCTCCCGGGAGAACTGCCCACGCAGGGAGAAAGATCCGGGAAAAGAGGCAAAGCTTTGTTCCCGTTGGGGAAAAAAAAAAAAAAAGAAAGAAAAGAAAAAAGAAGAAAAAGTGTGTTTTCGTTTTGGTTTGGATTGTATTTTTTTTTTTAACTTGAATTTCTTAATTTTTTCCTTAAATTGCTCTTTGATTTTGCTATATATTTTTTTTAGCACGTTAATAGAGTTGAAGCGAGATGAGCTTTAAGATCCCTTCCGATCCAACCCCGTTCTGGGATTTCATGAATAACAGGTGACTTTCTCCACCGGTGCGGAGCCTCCCGCACGGAGCAGCCTCCGCCGAGGTCCCTGTCTGCTCGGGGGCGAGCTCTGAGCGCTCCTCTCCTCACCCTGCACCGTGTCCCGCAGCTCCTCTTGTCCCTCCCTGCCTGAACCCCGCAGCTCCCCGCAGCTCCCCGCACCCCTCCGCGCTCCGCACCCCATCCCTTATCAGCGCCGCGGTGCCGCCTCGCTCCGCCCGCGGCTGTTTTTCTGTTTGCTCCCAATCTGCGCCTCAGAAGGGGCCAATAAACCTCCCGCGGGTTAAACATTAAATGGGGTTCCTTCCCCCGCACCCCGCAGGAAACAACCTCCCCTCTCCGCGGGGTGACGGCTGCCACCCACCCGCGTCCGTGGGGTTCTGTGCCCCCAAACGCCGCTCCCCAAATCCCCCCACGGGCTCTGCACATCGCCCCAACCCCCGGGGCCGCATCTGGGGTTTTTCTTGCTGCCTCCTTTTTTTTTGGGTTCACATTTTGGGTGGGTTTTTGTTGGGTTTATCTTTTTCTGGGTGTACAACACGGGGGTGATAATTTTTTTCCTTGTCCTGTCAATCGCCACTGAAACCATAAGGGAGAGATAACAGAGAAGAGAAAACTCTCGGAGTGACCTTTGAATCAATTTGAAAAACCTCATTTAACTGATAAGTCTTGAAAGGCCCAGAACTAATTTGAAAATACATCTATTAAAATCTCATTGCCGCTGCCTGGGAGCTGCTGGGAAGGGTGTGCGAGGCGACTTCCCGGGGTCGGGGGAGCCGGGAGAGCAGGTTTAAGCCCTGGTCAACAAAGAGATTGCAGAGCTGACTGCAAAATTATGGGGCTCAGACCAGGAGAAAAATAAGAATATTAAAAGAAAATGGGTTTTTCTCTCCCAGCTGGTGGGGAAAGGGGAGATTTACAGCATTTTCCTGCCATAACCAGGCACGGAGTCTGGGATCGCAGACAGAATATTGGATTTTTTTTCTTTCTTTTTTTTTTTTTCTTCCCTTCACAAAACAAATCCAATATTTTCTGATTCTGCTCAGAGGCAGCTGCAGGGTCGGGGAGCCTGTGGCTCTGGGGGGCTGAGGAGGAAGCTCTGCGCTCCCATCGCTGCCTTTTCTGCCCACGTTCCTTGGTGCCAAAAAAGCAGAGGAGGCAGAGGGATGATGAAGGCAGGAGAAGAGCAGAGGCAGGGCCCAGGCTCCTGCTTTCCTGCCTTGGGAACGTCCTGCCTTGCCCTGGGCATCGCCTGGCTGCAAGGGGAACAAAAATCCCTGCAGGAACCTCCTGGCACAGAGGGCTCCTGGTTGTGAGGCTGTCACGGGCTTGGAGCAGGGCGGTGATGGCTCACTGCAAACACAAACACAAAAATAAGATTTAAAATGGAATGAACTCCATCAGAGCCTGGTTTGAATGAACTGAGGTTGGTGGGGGGTGCGAAAATCCAGCTGTCCTCCTGCTCCAGACCTCGGGGTGCAGTTTGGGATGCTGCTGCCTTAGGACAGGCCGAGTTCCCTGCGGGAATCGCTGCCTCCCTGGTTGGGACAGAACTGGACCTGTCACCTCCCAGCCCCAGGACCTCGTTGGCTCAGGAGCCTCCTGAGGTTCCCTGAGGTTTTTGGGAAGGTTCAGGCAGAGGGAAGCCAGCACCCTGAGTGGGAATGGAGGCATCAGGCAGCTCTGATCTGCCCTTACCCCACATCCACCTTCCTCCCGTGGCTCTGGCCTGGCTTCTTCTTTGGGTTTGAGCTGGGATGTCCAAATTCCTGTAGTTTAGCATGAGGCTGAGGCTTAAAGGAACCCAGGATGAGTCCCATTAACCCAGGACATGTCCCATTAACCCAGGAGGTGTCCCATTAACCCAGGATGTGTCCCACCAAGCTGGGATATGGTCTGATCCACCCGGGATGTGCACCTGGTCGTGGCCCTCCTCCGAGGACAGCACAGAGAGGTTGGGGCCAGCCCCTGCTTTTGAAAACTGGCCCAAATGGGGAAGCTGGAGGCCAAAATTTTCCCCTCCAGCCCATCCATCCTCATGCAGAAGCGATGGGAGTGGTGCAGGAATGTGCTGGGGCAGGGAGGTGCTGGCGAGCAGCAGATTTGGCAGCTGAGTGTGTTTAATCCTGGCTCTGTGCAGGACCGAGGCCATCGAGCGGCAAAATTTGCTGATTTAATGGAAATTCAAAAATCTCGTTAATACCTCGAATGATACAGGGAGATCTCTGTATCCAGCAGGACGTAAACCAAGTCAGGCTTGGACGGGAGAAATGGATTTTTTAAAACATTTGGGGTTGTTAAAAAATAGCAAAGGAAAAAGGCAATGTGGATTCTCTGGCACGGGAAGGAGGGACCAGGGTATTTAAAAAATAAAGACCTGATATTAAAATTGAGAGATGTTTGTATGGGCGTGGGTAAGATTTCAAGAATGACTTTAATAACTCAATCATAGCATTTTTATATATATATATATATATATGTTCCGTTAGAGATCTGCACCAATGCCTCAAAGACTGGTGGTTTCTGCACTGTGAGGAGAGGAGGTTCAGAAGTGATTTAAGAGGCATTCCCTGGGTGTTTTGTGGCTGGAGAAGTTGGGGTTCAAGGTGTCTCACAGGTGGTGAAGTCAATGCTTTGCAGACGGGTGGGATGCAGGGATGGCTGCTGAGCTGGGCAGGGCTGCAGGTTGCTCGTGTTCCTTGTGCTGCTCGTGTTCCCTCTGGGATTTGGGAAACCTCATCACCCCTGGCAGACTGAGGGTGGCTCAGCTCTGCCCAGCCTGGGAGAAGGAGATGGAAAATCTCCGTACGGAGCAGGAGGGGAAAGCAGAGTCTGCTGTGGGAAGGCTGGAAGTGGCTGTATTCCCCTTGCTTGCTGAGGAGGGAGGAAAATCCCAACATCTGGACAAAAAAAAAAAAGAGGGAAGAGCAAATTGCAGCTTTTTCTGCTGCTGCTGCTGCCATGGCCAGGGGTACCAACCCCACTCTGCTGAGCTCAGGGCTCAGCAGGACCATGAGCAAGGGGAGCTGCTGGGCTCCCATCCAGGCTGGAGGAGAACAGAGGTTTCCTGCTGGAGGAATGGATCCAGGGAGCCCAAAACGCTGGGGCTGGCAGGGTTGGGTGTGCTGAGGGCGCTCGGTGCGTGGCACAGCTCTGAGGGCACTGCTGAGAACCCAACACATCAGGTTTGGCCATCAGGGACCCTACAAAACCCCCAAATGGACCAAGAGTGACCCTCAAAGGTGATGGTGTCCCCCAAGGAGCCCAGGGCACAGCCTGGGGAAGCCAAGGGCCACGGCAAGGTTGGCTTTGCCCACTGGGAAATGTCCCAAAGCCTCCCCACACCGAGTGCCACCAGGAGCATCCACACCCCCCTCGTGCCTCAGTTTCCCCGGGGAGCAGTGGGGATGGGGATGCTGTGGCAGCTCTGTGGGGCAGAGCTCTGGGTTATCAAACCCGAGGAACTCGGCGATGCCAAGGAGCCGTTGAGCCGGGAGATGAGTCCCCTCTGTGGGAGTCACGCTCCTCCCGGCCGATAACGAGCAGGTAATGAGCGAAGTGTCTCCATTAGGGATAAAATTGCAAATGCACCGGGAGCTGCTGACGGGCGATAGCATCAGGGGCTGACAGAGAGCTCAGCGGCTCCGGGGAAGCTTCTCCCACTGCGGAGCGGCGCAGACCCCAGGCCGGGGAACGCCGGGACAGCATCCCATCCCCGCGATGTTTGATCTGGTCCTGCTCTGCGCTCTCCCCCATTTTCCGAGGGTCCCTTGTTTGCCCTGACGTGACTCCCCCCGGATTAATTCCAGCCCGGGATGGGGGATGGATCCCCGCTGGGTTTTCCTCTGTGGGTGGAGCAGCACCTGGCCCAGTTTGGCTGGAATGGGATGCCTGACGGTGCCAAGGCGGTTTGTGCTTCCAAAGCCTTCCCAGAACGGCAGGATCCCTTCCCCATCCCCCTCCAACTCGCAGGGAGGGCATGGTGACACTGCCCTGCCAGGCTTTGGAATCACCCCGAGGCCTCTGGAAATGGATCCCTGGATCAATGCCTGACATTAATCCTCTTTTTGGGGCCAAATGGCAGGATTTTGGCGACATATCTCAAGTGGAAGGCAGTGAATCCCTACCCTGGTATTCCCAGAGGAGCTCCTCTACTTTTTCTCCTCTACTGGATTCCTGCTTCACCTGGCAAAGCCACTCGCTCACTTGCCCACACGTGGGCAGCCAGAAAAACAGAAATTGAAAAATAAATCATCAAAATCAGGGCATTTATTCAAGGAAAGCTGATTCCAATCCGCTTCTCCTGGAGAAAATCTGAAATCATCTCCCCAAAACATTTTCCACCTTTTCCACAGACTTTTCCACCCGAAATTGGTGATTCCTCTGCCTTCAACACCTCCAAGAAAAACCCAGATTACTTATTTGCTCTGGTTTTTGTCACTGTGGTGAGGTGGTTGCCCCTCTGTGGGTACCAGAGCCAGGTTCTTCATCCTCGGGGGTCTGTCACAGCACCGTAATCGCCAGGAAAAGGGACCTTGAGGGGACATTTAGGGCGTGGGGGGGCTCAGATGTCCCCCTCAGCCTCGTACCCCAGCAGTTCTCCAGGGTTTGTGGAGGGTTTGTGCTTCCCCTGGGCGATGGATTCATCCTGGTGCTCCCAGAGCCCAGCCCGGGTACCCCGGGGGTGCTGCTGGTGGGACAGCAGTGTCACTGTCACCTGGCAGAGCCCCCCGGGGGCATCTCCTGTCGGGCAAGAGAGGGAGAAAAGAGGCAGGGAGGGAAAGGGGACGGAAGGTGGGGAACAAAGAGGCTTGGGCTGAGCTGTGACACCCGGCGGGTTCCCTCGCTCTCTCCTCACCTACCTTTGCTCTTCCTCCTCCTTGTTTTCTACTTCTTTTACCTTTTTTCTTTTTTTTCTTTACCTTTTCTTTTTCTCCCTTTTCTTTTATCTTTCTTTCCTTTCCCCTTTTCGTTTGTTTCCCTTTTTCTTTCCCCTTTTTTTCCCCCTTTTCCTGTCTTTCTCTTTTTCTTTTCCTTACATTTCTCTTTTACCTTTTACCTTTTACCTTTTACCTTCTACCTTTTATCTTTTTTCTTATTTATTTTTCTTTTCCCTTTTCTTTCCCCTTTTCCTATCTTTCTCTTTTTCTTTTCCTTACATTTCTCTTTTTCTTTTATCTTTTACCTTATTTATTTTTCTTTCCCCTTCTCCTTCTTCGGCATCTCCTTCTCCTTTCCCTCTTCTTCCTTTTCTCTCCCTTCCTTCGCTTCGTTCTCTTTCCTCTTGTCTCATTTCTCTCCTCACTCTTTCCCCCCTTTCCTTCTCAACCCGTTTTACCTCCCAACCCCATTTCCCAGAGAAACTATTCCCTTTAAGAGCCCCAAGCCTCTTCCCCGAGCTGTGCTGTCAGATCTCACCGTGCCACAGCCGGGGGGAAGCCCTGGGGATGGACAGCTCCTGTCCGGGGAAGAGGGCAGGGAATGGGGCAGGGAGTGGGGCAGGGAATGGGGCAGGGAATGGGGCAGGGAACAGAGCAGGGAACGGGGCAGGGAATGGGGCAGGGAATGGGGCAGGGAGCGGGCACAATGATCCCGTGGGGATGGGGCGGGAATGGGGCAGGGATCAGGGATCGGGCAGGGATCGGGCACGGCGATCCCACAGAGATGGGGCAGGGATGGGGCGGAGAGCGGAACCAGCCCTGGGGCAAGGGGCACCGGATCCCCCAGGGG
>VZRF01013473.1:50612-61508 GCA_013396875.1 Vireo altiloquus
AGCCCATCCAGTGCCACCCCTGCCATGGCAGGGACACCTCCCACTGTCCCAGGCTGCTCCCAGCCCCAATGTCCAGCCTGGCCTTGGGCACTGCCAGGGATCCAGGGGCAGCCACAGCTGCTCTGGGCACCCTGTGCCAGGGCCTGCCCACCCTCCCAGGGAACAATTCCTTCCCAATATCCCACCCAGCCCTGCCCTCTGGCACTGGGAAGCCATTCCCTGGCTCCTGTCCCTCCATGCCTTGTCCCCAGTCCCTCTCCAGCTCTCCTGGAGCCCCTTTAGGCCCTGCCAGGGGCTCTGAGGTGTCCCTGGAGCCTTCTCTTCTCCAGGTGAGCACCCCCAGCTCTCCCAGCCTGGCTCCAGCCCTGGGAGCATCTCCGTGGCCTCCTCTGCACTGGCTCCAGCAGCTCCACGTCCTCCTGCTGTTGTTCCCCAGGGCTGGGGCAGCTCTGCAGGTGGGCTCTCAGCTGAGGGGGCAGAGGGGCAGGATCCCCCCTCCCCTGCTGCCCACGCTGGGGGCTCAGCCCAGCACAGGGGAGGTTTCTGGGCTCAGTGCCCATGGCTGGGGCAGGTTGAGCCTCTCACCCACCAACACCCCCAAGTCCTTCTCCCCAGGGCTGCTCTCTGTGAGTTCATCTCCCAGCCTGTGCTCAGGGATTCCCCAGGCCCTGTGTGGTGTGTGCAGGCCAGGCTGGGCACCTGCCACCCGTGCTGGCTCTGTGCTGGGTGGGAACAGCTGGGATTTGGGGTCACATCGGAGCCAGGCTGTACCATGGGCTGGTAGAGGGCTGTGAACTGCCCAGAGAGCCTGGAGGCCTCCTGGAGAGGAGCCTCCCACCTTGGAAGGGCTCCAGTCTGGATCTCCATCCTGCCATGCCCTGCTGGAGCTCAGGGGTAACCCAGAGCCGCTCATGTCCCTGTGCAGATCATCCTGCTCCCCTTCAGAGTGTCCTGGGGACACAAACCTTGGACACCCTGAGGATTACAGACTGGCCTGGTCTTCCCTGCACCGCAGGGGAAGAAATCCAGCAGCCTACTGAGAAATGACTGGGCCAAGCCCCAAGGGATCTTCCCATCTCACACCCAAAAAATGCACCCAGGACCAGATTTAATCGGGAAATGCAGGAAACTCTTGGGTTTTTTTCCCCCCAGTGCTTTTTCCCTGTCTCCAGCCCATGTTCTGTGGATGATGATGGCTCATGATGGCTCTGGGCCCTCTCGGACACCACCTCTGCTGAGAGCAGCTCAGGACCAACACACACTCCCATGGGAGATGTGTCATTGATGCTGAACTCGTTCATTGCCCCTGCTCAGAGCTCCAGGTCCAGGAGCAGCTGGAGGCAGGGACAGGCAGGTGGGAATGCCTGATGCCAAAGGGAGATCCTTGCTGCTGCTTTCCTGCGTGAAGGGGTGAGGTCAGAGTGGGGTGCACAGAGCCCTCAGCCACGAGTGTCACAGGGATGTCACCCCGGAGTCCCACCAGAGGCTCCTTGTGCAGCATTACCTCGTTCCCACAGAATGGCTGAATCCTGGAATATCCTGAGCTGGGAGGGACCCACAGGGATCACTGATCCAGCCCCTGGCCCTGCACAGACACCCCAACAATCCCGCCCTGGGCATCCCTGGCAGTGCTGTCCAAACGCTCCTGCAGCTCTGGCAGCCTCGGGGCTGGGACCATTCCCTGGGGAGCCTGGGCAGTGCCCAGCACCCTCGGGGGGAAGAACCTTTCCCTAATGTCTGACCCAACACCAGCCTGCGTTGCAGCTGCGACACGAATCAAACCCCAAACTCCTCTTTCCCCCTCAGATTCCGTAGCTGGGGCACGAGCACGAGCTAGTCCTGCTGACTCCAAGGAAAACTTATTTCAGGGGATGGAGGTTTTCCACCTCATCCCCTCCGCGCTGCCATCCCCTCCGGGCGCTGCCGGCTGCTGCCTGGCTCCGGCACTTCATTAGCACCAATTTGCTGCCGTCACGCTAAGTGGTGCTGACTCGGGAGAGGAGTGAGGAGAGCCGAGCGGCCGAGAGCACTCCCAGGGCTCCCTGTCCGGCCCTGCCTCACACCAGCAGCTGGGCCAGTCCCGGGCAGCAGCTCCCGACGGCCGTGGGCTCCCCTGGAACAATAAAAGCAGCGGATCCCGGTCCAACAAAAGGCCTGGAAAGGGAGGAATTAGGACAAATGGGGGAAGAGACTTCCCATGAGCTGATCCCTGTTCCCCTGTGTGACCAGGAGAGCAGAGCAGGGCACCAGGTCTGCCTTTACAAAGATGTCTGGAAAAGCAAGTGGAAAATGAAACCTCTGCGGAAAGGAGATGCTTTTAACGACAAACTCACCTTTTTAAGTCATGTGAAACCGTTTTGGTGTCCCTGAGAGGGGTTTGGTGGCAGCCACCAGGGCCGGAATAGCTTACCTGGAAAGACAAGAATTAAAGCAGGGCAAATGTGCAGGGATGGAGCCAAGCACGGCTGCAGCAGCCACAGCTCCTTTGTATCCCTTCAGCCGCCCTCAAACCAGACAAACTCGTCTGCTTCAGTGCTGGGAAAGCTGAAAATGCCACCCGTGGAAGAGCAGGCCAAGCCTGAGAAGTGCAGGAGAGGAAATGAGGTGTCCTGGGGGCTCTCCTGTGTGTTGGGGCTGCTCTGATGATCCCAAATCGGGAAGAGATGGGATCCCGATCTCGGGAAGGACCCTTGTCACCCGAGCAGAGGATGGAGGGCTGGTACTTCCCTTTGCTGCGCCGTCCCTTCAGATGCTCACCCCTGGAGCCGCGGGGCTGTGCGGGCTGTGCGGGGTGGGTGCGGGTGCACCCCGGGTGGATCAGAGCTTCTCCCTGCGATGAGCCACCGAAACCCTCGGCGTGGGAAGGGCAGGAAAGCGAAGGGAAGTGCAGGCGGCAGCGCTTTGTCTCATCTCATCTCATCTCTTCTCATCTCCTCATTTGCAGCGCTCAGAGGAAGATTTAATTTGCCGGGCTCGGGGAAGCGGCTCCCCCTGCAGCGCTGGCTGCATACCAATGACCAGGGGCTCTCCTCGTCCTCCCCGGGCTGCCAGGGACACCAGCGGGGAAGCCTGGCCCCACCGAGGCGGGGACACGCGGCACAGGGACACGCGTGGGGCTGGCAGCTCGGGGCATTCCTGCCCAGCAGGGCTGGGAGGCTCTGCAGGCACCTCGCAGCTCCTCACTGCCTCTCTCAGACTCCGAAGGGCCTCTGAGCTCTTTTTTTTTCACTGCAGAGTGGCTCAGGTGCTGTGAGACCACGGGAGCCAAAATTCCCCACTAGTTTTGGAGCGCAGAAGATGTTAGTTTGGGTTTTTTTTACCCTGTGCTGCTGAAATCTGGGGGATCCCAGGAACGGGCACTGCAGGGCAGGCTCTGCTCAGGTCATTCCATGGGTGACACCACATCTCCTTTTGCCTGTGTGTTCGTCTGTNCGGGCACTGCAGGGCAGGCTCTGCTCAGGTCATTCCACATCTCCTTTTGCCTGTGTGTTCATCTGTGTTTGGAACCAAATCGGGTTTCAGAAAAAAAAAAAAAGACAAAAAGAAAGTTGAGGTTTGTTTTTTGAGCACTTCTCCTTTGTTCTCTGCTGCTGACTGTCCTGTCAGCATCGTGTCCTCCCAACTTGAGAAGATCTGAATTTCTGCTGGAGACCCCTATTTGTCACAAATCTCTTCGGGCTCTTTTCCTACAGTGCAAAGAGAGGCCAAACCATGCTCTCACAGCTGCCCCAGCCCCCTGGCCAGCCCTGCTGTGCACCAAAGGGTTTCTGCTTTGGGCACAAAGCTCCCTGGTGTCTGCTCCAGGCTCTGCTCCAGCTCTGGGGGAGCTGATGCCATGAGGTTCATGCAGAGCCTGTGTGAGGCACTGGGCTCAGCCCTGTTTGCTCAGAGCTGAAGCTCCCAAAACCTTCCAAGAACAGCAGGGTGGGAACTGACCCAGTAGCACGCAGCCCCCTCCTCTGGGAAAGGGACTGATATCGCAGAACCTTGGAGTTGTTAAGGCTGGAAAAGACCTCTTAGATTAAGTCCAACCATCAAGACAGCACCACTCCCAAGATTCCCACTAAAGCACATCCCCAGGTGCCACATCCACACATTTTTTGAACACTTCCAGGGGTGGTGACTCCACCATTTCTCTAGCACTCTGTGCCAGGCCTGGGCAACCTTTCCCATGAAGAAATTTTCCCTAATAGCCAATCTAAATCTTCCCTGGTGCAGCATGAGGTCATTTCCTCCTGTCGTTTGTTACTTGGGAGAAAAGACTGACTCCCACCTGGCTACAACCTCCTTTCAGATCCCTCTGCCCCTTCAAGGAGAGAGGGAAACTGAGGCAGTCCAGAGGCTTGAAGGCGTGGAGAGAAGCCAGCTTTGTTCAGGGCCATTTCCCACCCGGTGCCCACCAGTGCCATCAGCCCATGCCACCTTTGCCCCAGGGAAACCTGTCCCGACCTGGCCAACCACATCCAGGTTCCCTCTCTCCATCCCTTCCTCCACCTCGCTCTGAGCCCATAAATGCTCCTCGGTTCCCTTCCACCCCTGGGAGATGATTTGACAAGGAGAAAAGGAGAGAAGCTGGTGGGTTTTGTGAGGTTTTCTCCCCCCCTAACCTTGCTTACAGCCAGCGTGCTGGCTCTGAAAGCCCCTGGCTGTCTTTTGTGATTTCAACAAATCACCAGCACTTAAGCAAAGTGGGCAGAAAATTACAGGTTGTATTGCAAGTGAATGGAGAGGGAGAGCACGCTGGGGCCGAAAAGCAGAGGTTTGCAGGTATAATAGAGCAAGCAGGGGCTGGCAGGCTGCGGAAGCCTGCAAAGCCATCAGGTATTAGTTAAATGCTTCGCGGGGTTCACGCTGCGAGGCATAATCGCAGCTCCTGAGCAGCAGCCATTTGATTGTCTCTATTATGTCCCCTCTGAAATGATTTGGGAGATGTTTGGCTCGGAGCTGTCAAGGTTAAGTCAAGGAAAACGCGCTCCCTGTGACATGAGGCTCCCGGGAGGCAGGAACCCGCAGCAGAATCCTCCAGGGAGCAGGGTGGGATGCCTCTGCTCCTGGAGCTCTTTCCTCCTGCTTTCCCTGCCCCAGGTGCCTCCTTGGCTTTGCTCCCTGTGGTTTTCCCGCAGCCGGGTCAGAGCTGCCCTAGGGATGGGATTGTTTGGATGATGTGCCTGGCGTGTGGAAGGATCCGTGCTGTCACCCCGTCCCACTGCATCTGGCCTCCCCTCCTTGTCATTTCTGGGCTCCTTGGTTGGGTTTGGAGGGCGTGAAATGAGCTGGGGAGAGGTGGAGGGAGGAGAAAACTCCCATTGTGGGTGAGCCCAACCCATTGTTGACCAACAGAGCTGTGGAGAGACCTCAATCTATCTCTGCCATGCTTGGTCTTGGTACTGCCAGGGTCCTCTGTGCCCCGGGAGGAGCAGGACAAGCCCAGGAATAAATCCTGCAGAGGCAAGGGTGGAAATGTCCCCATCCCCACCAACCCCAGAGAGCCAGGAAGGACACGGTGGAAAAACAACATTAAGCCAAGGCTGAGTTGTTGGATCTTAGGACTTGGGGGGGAAAAAGGGATTTTGAAGCACAAAGAAAACACCTCACCCACAGCTGATGCAGGTGGGAGTCAGAGCTGTGCCCCTGGCTGCTCCTCATCCCTGGCTGCCTGCGGGGACAGGGGGACAGCCACCGCCAGCCTGCCTGGGAAAGCAGCGCCCAGGGGATGGGGAATGGGAAAAAGATCCTCCATTGAGGGGATGATGGCTGCCGTAAATAGATCTGAGCAGCGTCCCCATCGATCGCTGCTGTGCGGAGCTGTAATTAGATTGAGCTGGGGGAGAGGGGTGTTGGGCTGCGTCAGCAGAAAGGGAAATTAATAAATAAACAAACGAGCGCAGGAAATGTGGGATGCGGCCGCCGGCGGCAGCGCAGGCCAGAAATAACCCAAAATACCGAGGGGTGAGGAGTGGGGATGTCACCTGTGCCTGAGCAATGGCAGCCGTGTCACCGCAGGAGCCTCCTTCCACCAGCGAGGCCCTGATGGTTCTTGTTTGCCTCGGAGCTCGGAGTCGTTAATGGGAGACTGAGTTGTAACAATCACTCCTAAAAATGGGCTGGGGGGTTTGGAACGTGAGGTTGGAAAGCTGAGAGGCTGAATCTCAGGCTGGCTGTCCAGCACTGGGGTGGGAATGGGGGCCAGCAGGCAGGAGAGCAAGAGGACAGGCTGGATTGCCAGGGTGACAGCTGGGTCACATCCACAGGTCCCGTGGGGGACATTCCAAGTGCCATCCTGCAGAGCAAGAGCCCTGTGGATGGAGTGTGAGGAGCCCAGCACGCACACAGGAGGAGCTGAGCATGCCGTGGGTGCTGGGAGGGCATGGGGAGGGTGGGCAAGGGGCACAAGCGTGGGGGGAATTTTTCTGTTTGGGGGGAAATTGGGGGGGCTTTTTTTAAAATTCATGTCTGGGAAAAAAAAAAGTCAAATTTTCTATAAAGGCTTTTTTTTTGTTTGTTCTTTTTGCAAGCATCTGATGGTCATAGGGTAGGTTTCCACATCCTCCGCTGGCTGTTTGAGTAAGGTACCCCTGGGACAGAGTCCCCTGGCGTCACTGGCAGTGTCCCTTTGTCCCTAAGGATGGTGGTGTGCAGCCAGACCTGCCTGGGGGGGAGAAGGGAGGGGAAGGTTCTCTACTGGCTGTGCCAGGGGTGGCCGATTCGGACTCAGAGTGGTCAGTTGTGTCCAGCTCGGTGCCTCCCCTGCCTGCCCCAGGGGCAGCAGGACTGGTGGCTCCCAGCACCACGTGGGGACAGGGCCAGCACCGAGCCCAGAAGCTGGGGCACAGATCCTGCTGGATAAACTCTCTGCTTTGCTGAGCTCCAGCAAAGGGGGCAAGGGGAGGATGTCACCCTTCTCTCTCGGTTCGAGGTGATGTGGAGAGGGCTTGTGGGGGCAGCCAGCTGAGGAGCCACAGCAGGAGGAGCTTGCCTGTGTTCTAGTGAGGAAGAAATTACTCCAAACACCCTCCCACTGCTCCTAAGCTACCTAAGTTTGGAGAGCAGGAGGTGTTCAGCCCACGGGGAATACCTGTCCCGTGCTGCCCCATCCCTGCAGCGTTCTGGCCTTGGCCTCCAGCCCCTCCAAGCTCTGTGCTTGGAGCTTGGAACTTGCTTTGGCCCCTCCAGGCCAAAGAGGCTCCTGCAAGTGCCTGAGAGAAGCAAGTTGAAATCTGCCACGCAGAGAGCAAATGTCTCAAGGGACCTGTGCCCTGCCTGCAAAATCCTCCAGAAGATTTGAACCGAGAAACCCCAAAGGCTGAAAAATGCTGCTGCTGCTGCCCTGGGCAAGAGCAGGACTGCCTTTAGCCCAGGTTTGCTCACTGTCTCCTGAGTTTCCCAGGAGGAAATGCTTTGTTCCCAGCCGTGTAGGGTCAGATCCACGCCCTGCCTTGCCTGTAGCATCTCAGGTTCCTCAGTCCCATGTCTGGTCGAGTCCTGAGCAGCCAAGTCCCTGAGCACCCAGATCAAACCTTGACAGCTCCAGGGCCCTGCTTTGAGCAGGGACTGGGTCAGCCACCTCCACCATTCTGTAGTTTTGTAGGAAAATATCATGGCAAAGGTCCCTTTGTCCCACCTGTTCCACCAACAGTGTGCTTGATCCCCCACAGTTAAAATTCATACATTTATTTATTTTAGTCACTTCCCCCTCTGCCCTCATGCAGCGTGGTGGGCTCAGAGGGGCTTTCCTGGCTCTCGCTGTCCATCCCCACGTGGTAGCTCCTCTGTGCTGACCTTTGCCTCAGGCCAAACCTGTAGGGAAAGCTTTTAATTCGACGCTGACAAATGTGCCAGAGGATCTGGTAGCAAAGGCACACAGGGGAGGCAGAATTTCCTGCAGCCCCCAGTGACTGAGGCAGGAAAAGCCTTTCCCAGAGCAGGTGGATCCACGATTGGTCCTTCCAAGCTGATGCTGTGGGATGTGGAGGCTGCAGAGTGACCTTTCCATAATGTCCCTGTCCCTGGCTCTTCCCTGCATTTCCGAGCTGGCAGCTGGACGGGGTGGCCAAGGGATACCAGGGAGACCCACAGAGGTGATGAGGAGGCGAGTGAGACCTTGCTGAGGGAGGCTGATGGATAACCCCCAGAATTTCGGGGTGGATCCCAAGAGGCACTTGGATCCTCTTGGGATCCACCCAAGAAAAATCCGAGGGATCTGGTGGCGAAATCCAGCCCTGGGTGTGAGAAGGGGGAAAACTCCCCCACGAGATTGAAAGGAAAAAAAAAACGAATCAACCCTCCGAAAAAAAAGGAATANTGGGAGCAGAGCAGTCCAGGGTTTTCATCAGTCTCTAGTCCCAGGCTCAGCTGGAGATGCTGCCACTTCTCCTGGGCTTCCCCCAGACTTTTGTCACTCTGGTGTCACAAAAGGCCATTGTCCCATCTCAGCAGGCGCTTGGGTGCACAGGGAGGAGGAGGAGGGAGCAGTGGGACACGAGCCAGCGAGTTTCCTGGAGGGAAGGGCCTGGATTTTGGGAGGCAGCTGGGCAACCTGCAAGTGGGTCAGTGTGGGGAGCCTCAGTTAACAGCCTTGTTCTCTCTTTTGAACATCTCCAGCTTGCAAACGCAAGGAGCAGGAGCAGCAGAAGGACAGGAGCCTGCAGCCCAAGAAGCAGCGCCTGGTCTTCACGGACCTGCAGCGCCGCACCCTGATCGCCATCTTCAAGGAGAACAAGCGTCCCTCCAAAGAAATGCAGATCACCATCTCCCAGCAGCTGGGCCTGGAGCTCACCACCGTCAGCAACTTCTTCATGAATGCCCGCCGGCGGTGCATGAACCGCTGGCAGGAGGAGCCAGGCGCCAACCCCGGGGTGCCCTCGTCGTCTACAAGCACTTTCTCCAAAGCATGATGTCCCCCAGCCCTCCCTGCCCCTTCCTGGATGTCCTCCTCATGACAAAGCCAACCCCAGACTCACATGCATGGCCTGACCGGGCTGGGTGCTCTTGGGGTGGGTCCATCAAACCCTCAGCCGGGTGTCACCCGTGGACATGGACCTCGGGCCACCTCCTGCTGCCACCTCCTGCTGCCACCTCCTGCCAGCTCGTGGAGCAGGGACAGGGTTTGTGACCAGGTCAGCTCCGTCCCCGGGAGGGTTCGGAGGAAACCCGTGTGGAGCAAGAGGTGGCGTGGGATGGAGGGAGGGAGGCTCTGTTTGGAAGGAAGCATCCCTGGTCCCTGGGGATCACAGAGCCTTGTCTTCACCTGCCCACGAAGGTTTTTGGGGAGAGGGGCCCGTCCTGACCTCTCAACCAGCCTTGGTGTCTGTCACAGCCATCCTTACAGCTCCCACAGGGGAGGGGTAAAGGTGGGGGTGACACAAGAAGTGGTGTCACAGGCTGGGCTCTGGCACAGCCCCTCTGGACCAGGGCCAAACCTGCCACGGTTCCAAGGGGGCAGAGCAGGGAAACTGCTCCCGCTGTGCCTGGCAGGGCCCCTGCCAGCTCTCTGATTGCTGGAGGTTTTTCCCCTGCTGAGGTGCAGTGGATTCCCCAAGGCAGCCAGACCCTCTGTGCCAGCGCCACTTCTGTCCCTTGAGGGTTTTGGAAACCTGGCTGAGGACATTCCTGCTCCCTCCATTTCCTCTGATCCCCTCCCCAGGACGCTGCCAGGAGCACCCACACCCCAGGCCCCTCATGCACTCACAGCCCCCAACCCACGAGAGCACCCCAGCCTGAGATCCCTCCTGGAGAAGCTCCACGGTGAAGGATTCCCCTCCTGCCTCCACGAGCATCCCCATCCCGAGGGGACCCCAGCTGCCCCAGCAGGTCAAAGAAGCACATTTTAGCTACAGAAATCGGGTATTTAAAAATAACAATTGTCTGAAAGGAGACGGGAGGAGAGACTTGGAGCGAAGGATCTGATCTTTCCTGGTGACTGGCTCCACCTTTCACCTCTGGATTTCTGGTTCACTTTCCGGCTGAGGAATGGACACAGACAAAGCAGATTTGTTGGCTTTGTGTCTCGCCCCATCCACCCCTCGACACACACTCTTGCCCCCCTCCCATCCCCCCTCTTCATCTCTGTTACCAAAGAAATTACAAAACCAAAAACCCAATGACAACAACCAAAAAAACCAAAATTCCCTCCTGGGAACCAATGTCGGTGCACGGTGGGAAAAGAAAAATCCAAAATCCGAGGGATCTGGTGGCGAAATCCAGCCCTGGGTGTGAGAAGGGGGAAAACTCCCCCACGAGATTGAAAGGGAAAAAAAAATAAACCAACCCTCCGAAAAAAAAAGGAATAACAACAGAAACCACAACCAAACAAGCTCAGCAAAGAATGGCAACTTACCAAAAAGACACCAGATTGATTTTTTTTTTTTTTTTTTNNNTTTTTTTTTTTTTTTTTTTTTTTGTGCCAATTAACAACCTGCCTTAAACGCGAATTTCTGGAGCAATGGTACTTAGCTTCAAAGGGATCGTTTCCTCCGAGCTCTCGATGGTGACTTGTGCCATATAAAAAAGCAATCACGAGGCCAAACCCTTACAATCAGCCCTCTCCCAGCCCCCCGAGGGCTCTGAGGAGCAGGAGGTGCCGCTGGGGACAGGGAAGGGCTGGGAGAGGCTTGGGGATGAAGGGGGAGGCAAAGTCCCCTTCTTCCCCCACCACTTGGGGAAAAAACAAAAAAAAAATCCTCCAAAACCAACCATCAAGGAAAAAAGAAAAGGGACACTCTTGAATTTATGCGGGTAAAAAGTACCATCTGTGTTCTAGCGCTATGGTTTCTTCAATTCACTTTACTTTGAGAGTGATCAGTTGTGTCACAGGAAGGCACCTTGTTGAAAAGAAGGAAAAAAAGAAAAGAAAAGAAAAAGGGTATGTGTTCACCAAAAAAAAAAAAAAAAAAAAAA
>VZRF01013473.1:61527-72577 GCA_013396875.1 Vireo altiloquus
AAAAGAAAGAAAGCACCCCAAAAAAAAAGAGGAAAGAAAGGACAAAAGAATGAAGAGAGAAAGAAAAAAATCCCCTGCACACGAAGCCCTGACCGGGCAGGGTCAGAGGACGTCTTGAACCAAAGAGCTCCTGGGGTAGGTGGGCGGTGGAGGGGCTGGGGGTGTCACCCTGGACATGGTCACACCAAACTGAACCAAAGCATTGCTGGCCAGAGGGTGGGAGAGAGGGATGGGGAGAGGGCAGGGCGGGGAGGGGCAGGTGCCGCAGAGTATTTTGCCAACCAGAACCCAAAACCCAATGGGAATCTCATCCCTCCAGGACCCTGCTCCCCGCCACTGATTTTTTTTTTCCCCTAATGTTGTTTCTTCGTCTTGTCGTGACGTGGTGACGATGGTGGTGGATTCCTGAACCCCATCGAGTAGTATTCAAAGGGCTGAAAAGCCAGGAAGGGGGCCTTGGTTTGGGAAGTGAAAAACACAACAGGAAAAAAAAAAAAAAAAAAAAAAAAAAGGGAAAAAAAGGAAAAGAAAGAAAAAGAAAAAAAAAAAGAAAACAAACAAAAAAAAAAGAGTAAATGCCACAGGCCCTCAAGGATGCAAAGACATTTCTAGTGAGAACCCGAGACTAAAGGCTACCTCACTTGAGTTTTCAATTTTTGTGATTTGAAAATCACGTCTGATACCAAAGATTTTGTTGCCTTGTCTGGTCTGTGCTGGAAACGTCACTTTCCCTGCTCCCTGTGGCCAGGCTGGCCCCGAGCCCCTGAGCCACCCCCAGCCCCAGCCCCAGTCCCAGCCCCAGCCCTGTCGAGTCCCCAGAGAGCGAGGGAGGAGGCGAGCGAGCAGCTCCGGGATGGCAGCGTGGTAGATGAGTGCCTTTTTCTTGTACCAAAGGTGTGTGGCCATTTCTTTGCTCCTCTGCTTTGATCCTAAAGACTCAGTGTTACCTCAGCTCTCCACAGGGACAGATTCCCGCAGCTCTCGTAGTCTTTGGGTGTTGGGATGAAGGAAAGAAACCCAACACTCGTCTGAATTGAAAACATCCCCCTCGCTGAGGGAAAGGTGCTGGTTCCCCGGCATGTCCCCCCTCTCAGATGTCCCTGTGTCCCCCACCCTGCTCCCCAGGGTCCCTCCACCCAGCCCCTCTCGCCCCAGGAGCACAGAGTTGGTGTCCAGGGATGCTGCTCCCAGGGAAAGGCTTTGCTCCGTGTCCTTCTCCAGCCTCTCACTGCTGGGACCCTGCAGAAGCCCCACGAGGTGACCAAGTGAGTTTCCTCAGGGGCTGTTTCTGCTTCACTCAGCTCCAGTTTGGGCTTCAGCTCCCACTTCTGGTAGCACAGCTCATGGCATTGCTGTTTGGAGAGACGAAGGCAGGAGTGGTGGAAAGCCTCACCCTGGGCTTCCTCCAGACTCTCCCTTCAGGGAATGGGTTGGAGCTGGGAATCCTTTCAGCAGGAGCTGTTTCCAAGTCCCCAAAGAGGCGTTTTTGGCTCGCTGGGGAGGATCTGTGCAGCCAGCTCTGCTCCATTCTGCTCCTTGGCTTCAGCAGGAGGCAGCAGGAGGACCTGCCAGAGATGCTCTTCCCCAGCAATCTCCAGAATGCCCAGTTTGGGGAAAACTTGGGTTGAATTGTACCTGCCTGGTTCAGGCTCCAGCCGAGGCAACTCCTTTGAGTTGGACCAAACTTGCCCAGGGCCAGCCCCTGGTGTGATTCTTGGGGTTGTCCAGTGCAGGGCCAGGAACTGGACTTGGTGATCCTTGGAGGTCCCTTCCAACCCAGGAGATCCCAGGATTCCAGGATTCTGACACCCCTGGTGAGAGCAGCCCCATCTGGGTTCCCCATCCTGCTGGGCAGCCTGAGAGGGTCTGGCTGACCTTGCTGTCACCTCCCTGTGCCCCTGTCACCTCCCTGTGCCCCTGTCACCTCCACACGATTGCCTTGGCCAGGGCTTGCCCCTCCTGGCCACGCCACCCTCCTTGTCCCCATTCCCACCCCTGGCTTGTGATACCAAAGACGTTCTCTATGCAGGAGAAAGCCTTCATTGCCACCCAGCACAGACCTTACAAGCCTTTGACAATGTTCTCTGAAATACCTCAAGATATTTAATGTATAGTTTATGTGATAAAAAAAAAAAAAATTACTTAGCTAGTTTTTGGAATTTGTGACTTGAAGCTTTATACTGTTAAATTATAATTTTGCAGAAGACGGCATGTTCTTATTTCTTTGATGCGTTCAATGGGAGACATATTGAATGTTAAGGAAATGAAAGCTGGATAGTTTCACGATTTAAAAAAAGAGAGAGAAAGAGAGAGAGAGAAAGAGAGAGAGAAAGGTTAAAAAAAAAAAAGGACCCTTGGAGTTTACAGATTTCATATTTAAACAAGTCCTTTTAAAAAAAAAAAAGAAAAAAAAAGAAAAACTAATAATGATGACGATACCTTTGCGTTCAGATGTGTTACTTTTCTCTGAGTCATGTCGTACAAGAGTATTTATTATATGTGTTCTGTGTTCAAATGTAATTTAAAGAAGACGAAAAAAAAGACAAAAAAAAAAGACAAGATGAGAATTTGATTTATGCATGAAAAAAATATACTCTTTCTTGAAGTAATGTAATAATTATTCGGGGAGGGGTGGTCGGGTGGGAGCGGGAGGGGACAAACTGTGCTTTTTTTTTATTTCCACGAGTTTTTGGTTGATGAAGATTTCTCTGCATGGATCATGGTTCTGTTCCAACTCACGACCACGGGAAAGTCATCGTTTATCCCCTCGGTTTCTTCCTTGGCCTCTTTTCTTCCCTTCCTCACCCTGAAAACCACGGGGGGAGGTGGGGGCTGCTCGAGGGACCCCCGGGGATGGGGGGCACAGCCTGGCCCCGTGCCCAGCAAACAGGGTAAGGGAATGTGGGACACAGGACCCTGCTGTGCCCACCCATCCCTCCTGCCTCCCCCCGAGGTCTGGCTCCTCGCTCTGCTTTGTGTTTTTTGTTCGTTTGTGGGGTTTTTTGTGGGGTTTGGTTTTGTTTTTTTTTGCTTTATCCAGCTCTGTGGGTCAAATCCCAAGCGCAGCCAAGAGGAGGAGAGACAATCAGCCACCACCACGACCTGAGCTGGCAAAGCCACAGGGCTCCTCGTGTGCTCTGAGACAAGGGAAACAGCCCTGGGCACCCCAAACCCCCTCTCAGGGCTGAGACCTCTCCAGGGGATGTTCCCATCCTTGGGATGGCCTCACAGCCCTGCCTCTGCCCTCGCCCTGGGCAGAAGGAGCTGCTGAAGATGGTGCTGCATCCAGGCCCAGCTGGAGCCGGGGATGGGCTGGAGTGACCCATTTCTGGAGTCTTTGTCCCCAGGAATGTGGTTTGGGTCAGAGGCACACCCAGCACTCTGTCCCTGACAGACTTTCCTGTGCCACCCGCCTGGCTCTCGCTCTGTGCACAGACACCTGCCCGGGTGGAGGAAGAAGAGTCCTGGCAGTGGAAGAGGCCCTGGAGGATCCCAACCCACCAGCTGGGCTCAGGGCACTTTGGAAAGGCTTTGGAGCTTTCTGCAATGTCCAGAGTCCACCCCCTGGGCGGCTCCTTCCTCCCCCTGCTCCTCCTCCTCTCCCTGCTTAAAGACAGGAGGAGAGGAGCAGTGAGAAGTCACATTTTGGGAGGCCAGGAGGGTGATGGGGACCTGGAGGAGGCAGTGGTGCCATTCCCAGAGCATTTCCCTGAAACTTCCTCAGCCCTTTCCAACCTCTTTGCTGCTCGAGGTGGACCCAAAGCTCAGCTCACCATGAGGAAAGAGATCTCAGCTTCCTCAGGCCCCACCAAAAGTGGTCCCCAAAAGCCAAGGAAGGTGTTTTTTGATCTGCTGCTTTTGTCTGGTGCCGTGTTCCTGCAGCCTCTGCACCGGGTGGTGGTGGAAGGCCCAAGGACCTGGCTCTTAGGAGGAGATGGTGCTGCTGACCGACCCTTCTGTCCTCTGGGGAGCTCAGCATCCCCACCATGCCCCATTTCCTCCTCCTCCTTTTCCACCACGAGAAGCTTGAAGGCCAAGACCACGATTCCACCTGCAAGAAGGTCGAGCAGGCTTGGATACAGCCCCTGGACCTTACAGAGACCAGCTGGATTCCATCCTGGGGAGTGATGGCTTGGGAGACCCTCTTGAAGCCAAGATCTGAGCCCTCTTCCCCATCTTTGGCCCAGCAGGACTCTCTGGCTCAGCTGAGCCCTGCCCACACTGGATCTGGCCGTGCCTGCTGCCCACACCAACCAAAATGCCTTGAGGAGCAACTTGCCACGATACCAAAGATTTTTTTTTTCCCCTGCAGGTAATGACAATCCGAGCTCTGTCCTAAAGACAATTCTCTTGACCAGGGTTGCACCCAAAGGGCATTTGTGTGCTGTGGGGAGCAGTAGCAAAACGGGAACATCTCTGAGGGTGACGGAGGGCAGTGAGGAAGAGGAGATCTCCCACTGAAACCTCCTGGTTCGTCCTGGCCACTGTCTCCTACTTAAATTGTGGAAGTTTTCAGGGATTTGGGTCGTTCCAATACCTGTGATGCCTCCAGCCACCCCAGTTCTTCCTAGGGTGGAAGTTTTCCAGCGATGGCTTTTATGCTTTGAAACCTCACCGCGGGCAGTGGGGCTGTGCCATCCCCATCCCACTGGGAAAGCAGGAGGCTCTTGGGGTTGGTTTCAAACATTTCTACCCCACTCTGGCACAAGCAGAGCCAAGCTTTCCCTGCTCTAACAGCAGCTGTGCTGGTGGGACATCGGCACAGAGTGAGAGGAATGGCTTTGCCAAAAAACATCACTGTTCACCCTTTTTCCTGATCATCCTGAGCCTGGGTGGGGAAGGAAATCAGCTCCTCGTTACCTCTCTCCCCAACCCACGTTGGGCACCTTTGGGTTGTCACTGCCCCGTCTGCCTGTCCCTGTCACCACCACATGTCCCCAGCGTGGAGCTGGCTCCTTTCCCTTGTCTCAGAGGACACCTGGCCAGGAGCTGCCACGAGGAACCCACATCCTCTCGTGTCTTTGTTTGGGGTTTTTAAAGAGAGGAAATTAAAAATGCAAACACAACGAAATTTGGGGTTGTTTTGGTTTGGATTTTCTTCTTTTTCCCCTTGGATTTCTGAAGGAAACAAAGGAGTCAGACAGAATCCAGCCCGCCCAGGGAGAACTCACAGCCTGGCTCTGCCAGCCCAGCCTCCTCCAGAAAACATTGCTCATTTTTCTGTGTAGCAATAGGTGACGCTCGTCCTCGTCCCACGCAGTCCGAGGGCCACATCTCTGAGTTTTTAAATGACTTTTTCCTTCTAATTAAATTAATTTAATTTTTTTTGCTGCTGCTGCTTCATTGTTACTCTCATGGGATAAGTTTTATTCTACAGCGAAATGCAATTGTTACTCCTCTGTGTCTTGCAACTATATTTGTTTAAGCTATTTACAAACGTTAAAAAAGAAAAAAAAAATAAAATAAAAAAGAGTCTTATGTGTCAGGCACTTTATCCAAACTGTGCTGTGTGCTCTGGAGTTTGTTCCTTGTTCTTTGCAATGACTCGTGCAGGGGAAGTTATCAGGAAACTTAACTCCAGCCTGTCAACAGGTTTTAAAAGAGAGAAAAAAATTAATCTCTATTTGTTCATCCTCTTCTGGTCATGACTGTGTTGTATTTCTGCAGCTTTCTGTTTCTTCAATAAATTATTTTCTAGTCATTCACCCTGGCATGTGTGGTGTCCTGTGGTGGTGAGGGGATCAGCTCCCTCCCCGTGCCCCTTCCACCACCTCGCTCCTCTCACAGGCCTGGCAGGTTTCAGGGATTCATGCCCACGAAGCTGGGGAAAGTTTCTCCCCATTTTCCACCTGGCAGTGAGAGCTTTCCCAGAGGAAAGACTTTTATTTCTTGGCACCATCCAGGCCCTTCTGGCCAGAGCCCAAGGGAAACACTTTAATTCTCACAAACCCGGTGCAGATGAGGCCAAAGCACTTGTAAAACAAACCCATCCAGTCACGTGTGCTGCAGGCAGGACCAAGCCCCCGCGGATGATTTCATTGTGTATCTTTTACCCAAATTTCTTGTCCTGCTGTGCCTTTTGCCACGGCACGAGCACTGCTGGCACAGACTGAGGGACCACAGGACCTTTTTGTGCTGCTTTCACCCTTCATGGCGCAGCAGAGATTCTCAGGAGAGGAGAGAAAAGAGCTAAAAAGTCCTTTTAATTAAAAAGCAAAACCAATAAAAAGGGTGACCCAGTCACCAGTCAGTTGTTCACACACAACTGCTCCAGCAGCCACCGCTGGTGGCCCTGGCTCTGTGGGACACTTCCCCTGTGCCCACCAGGCAGAACTCATCCACATCCCCCCAGAAGTGCTTTGTGGGGCTTTGCAGAGCCTGTGGCCATAAGCTGTCCCCAAAGGTGGGGACACCAGAGCTGGGGAGTGGTGTGGAGATGGGGCAAGGCACACAGAGGACACCTGGCCCCGGTGCAGGGACAGCAAAGGCAGGAGGTGGGAATGGTGGGGAGTGACAGGGAGGGGCTGCAGGATCCAGGCTGGTCTGGCTGGAGAAAAATAAAAACCTGCAGGTGATCAGTCAATCAATCAATCGATCATACCTGGCTGCCCCTCCAGAAATTAGGGGACATTTTAAAGTTACACTGCTCGAGTCTGAGCCACCTGGGCTGCTGGAGGTGTCCCTGCCCATGGCAGAGGGTGGAATGAGATGAGCTTTAGGGTCCCTTTCCACCCAAACCCCTCTGGGATTCTGGGATTCTGGGATTCTGGGACGTGTTCTACGACAGAAAAGCCGCAGGACTGAAACCAGCCCTTGGTGGAGAACACAAAACAAGGTTCTTCGAGCAGCCACTGCAGCTCAGTGCCCTGTGCGTGGCAGTGAGCAGGGGTGAGCGGCTGCACCCCCACCCAGCCCCACCGCCGCTCTCCATCGGGATATTTAATTAATTCACAGGTGGGTTAATGAGTCTGGGTCAGCAGCGCTGCTTTAGTGGGTCCAGCCTGGGGCGGGATGAGCCTCACAGCGGAGGAAGCTCCGGCTCCGAGGGCTGGGCTGAGGGGAGGGGGCTGTGCTGCCAGCCGGGAGGGGGGCAGAGGGAGGGCAGGAGGGGGGCAGGAGGAGGGGACGAGCGGGCAGAGGCTGCCACAGCTGCGGCAGCTCCGTGCGCACAGCGCGGGGGACACGGAGCCGCTGCCGGGCACAGCGCAGGGCTCGGCACCTGCAGCAGGAACCCCCGCACAGGGGCTGCGAAACCACCAAATTCGAGTAAAGGTGGCCCCGGAAAGGAGGGGAGCAGCCGGGGAAAGGAGGGGAGCAGCCAGGAGTGCCGTCCCTGCTGCCCCTGCCGTGTCCCAGCAGGGCCAAGGCAGCTACAGCGAGGAGCAGCGCAGGGGGGACACAGCCGGGGGCACCTCGGGGTGCAGGGGAGCCGGGGCGGTGCCGGGGGTGACCTTGGCACACAGCCTGTCCCCGGAGGTGGCCTGAGCACGCAGGCTGTCCCCAGGGGCTGTCTTGGCACGCAGGCTGTCCCCAGGGGTGGCCAGGGCACGCAGGCTGTCCCCGGGGGCGGACTGGGCACTCAGGCTGTCCCCGGGGGTGGCCCTGGCACTCAGGCTGTCCCCGGGGGTGACCCTGGCACGCAGGCTGTCCCCAGGGGTGGCCCTGGCACGCAGGCTGTCCCCAGAGGTGGCCCTGGCACGCAGGCTGTCCCCAGGGGTGGCCCTGGCACGCAGGCTGTCCCCGGAGGTGGCCCGGGCACACAGGCTGTCCCCAGGGGTGGCTCGGGCACGCAGGCTGTCCCCGCGGGTGATGAGGCCAGCGTAGCCCTCCTGGTGGGAGAAGGCGTAGCTGGAGCGGCGGTGGAAGGAGCCGCGGGGGATGTGGGATCGCAGCTCCACCAAGGGCTCCGGATCCCGCTTGGCCTTCAGGTGGATCTCCTGCGGGGACATGGGGACATCAGGGCTGGGGACGCCTCCCAGGACAGCCCTCACCCCAAGGGGGGACACGAAGGGAGCGCAGGGGCACCTCCAGCAGGACACGGTTTGGCTCCCAGCTCTACAATGGCCTGATCTTCCATGGGGATGAGGAATGCGGGGATTCTCCTGGGGATCCGCAAAGCTCGTGGAGCTCTGGGCACGGTGTCGACCCCTGCTCCCACACGGGCTGTGGACACCTCCCGGGCAAGCCCTCACCCCAAGGTGGGACACACAGTAAGCACAGAGGCACAGGGTTTGGATCTCAGCCCCACCATGACCTCATTTTCCATGATGGAATGAGGAATGTAGGGATTCTCCCAGGGGTCTGCAAAGCTCTCAGGGCTCTGGAGAACGTAGGGATTCCCTGCTTCCACCTGGGGCTCTTTTGGAGGTATAACCCCTGTTTTCCATGATGGAATGAGGAATGTAGGGATTCTCCCAGGGGTCTGCAAAGCTCTCAGGGCTCTGGAGAACGCTGCCAAGTTCTGCTTCCACCCAGGGCTCTTTTGGAGGTATAACCTCCAACCCCAATGGGGACAATCTCCACCAAGGCTGGGGTGGCACCAGGACCTGCACCAGACCCCAGACCCTGCTGGGGGGTCCTGGAGGACAATTCCTTACTCCTGTTAAAGGCAGACCCTCTCCAAAAGCTGGATCAGGTCTCAGGGTCATGGAAAAATTCAGGGAGAGCCCCCAGAGTCAGAGTTGGGTGCCAGTGTCATGAAGGACCACCATGAGTGGGGCCACAAAGGAGAGGTGACATGTCCCAGCACCACAGTCCTGGGGAAGCTGCCCTTGCCATCACCAACCCCAGACACCAACACGGGTGGGAAGCAGGAGCTGCCCCTGGCGGTGCCCCCCAGCCCTCACCTGCTGGGTGCTGGCTCTGCCCAGGATGGCACGGAAGGCACGGACAGTGAGCGAGGGGAGAGTGTTGACCACCAGGGACAGCAGGACCACGAGCAGGACATAGGGGTCAGTCAGGGCATTCCAGCTGGCATCTGTCAACACAGGGAGCTGGGGGTGGTGTTTGAGTGGGGAAGGGGCAGAGGGAACAAGTGCTGGAGGTTGTGTTTTCCCCCACCCCGGGAAGGTACTGAGGACTCCAAAGAGGAGATGGCACCTAAACTGGAGTTAAAAGTCAAGACAGCAGATCGAGAAGTGGCAATGAGGAGAGGATCTACAGGGCAGGAAACAGCTCCTAGCACCACGGCCAGGGACGGGAAGGATCCCAGGGCACTTCACCTGGGAAGCGGAAGATGGCAGGGGCTATCCTGAAGGCATCGACACTTTGGGTCAGGAAGGAGAAGAGGCAGAAGAGGAGCAAGCTCGCTGTGACCATCAGGAAGGACAACACTGTCCAGTGCTTAGTGTCCAGGACGATCTGTGGGGACAAGGGCAGAGCGGGCAGAGTCTCACGAGGGCCGTGGTGACCCTCTGCCATTCAGCTGCTTTTTCCAAATTCCTCCTCAATCACAACCCTCAGCCATGAAGCCACTGGCGATAGTGCCAGAGCCCCCTAAAGATCTTCTGTGGGGCAGGATGAGGAAGAGCAGATCAGTGCTCACCTCCACGAGGACCGACAGCAACGCTGACAGGGCCACTGTGACAGAGAAGGACTCGTAGTCGCCCACGGCCTTGGTGCCAACGTGGTCCTCGAAGGCCCAGAGTGTGATGTAGAAGCTGATGAGGGAGGTGCCCACCCCGTGCAGGAGGGTGACACCAAAAACACGATAATTGAAGAGCTCGTCCTGCTGCCCAACCACATAGAGCTCAGGGAACTCCAGGCTCTTCTTGGCACTCACATCCTGCCGAGAGAGCATCCCAGAGGGGATGCAAGGATTTGGGGAGGGATGGAATCCCAGAGGGGATGCAGGGATTTGGGGAGGGGGAGAATCCCAGAGAGGATGCAGGGATTTGGGGAGGGGGAGAATCCCAGAGAGGATGCAGGGATTTGGGGAGGGATGGAATCCCAGAGGGGATGCAGGGATTTGGGGAGGGACAGAATCCCAGAGGGGGTGCAGGGATTTGGGGAGCAGGATGGGGCCTCCCCACCCCACACACCCTCTGGGAGAGCTGCAGTGGGTCCCTCTGCCCAGTGGCTCAGGGGTGATGGAGGACAGGCACCCCAGGACTGAGAGTGAGCTCCAAACAGAGCTGCCAGTGCCATGTCCTGGCACAAAGGGCTGTGCAGATAGATGGGTGCAGTGATTTCCAGGCTGATTCCCACCTGCCGGGGGTGGCACGGGGCTGGGCGAGCCTGGTGAAGCCATACCTGCTCCAAAAGGCCCACGGACAGCACGGGGTAGGCAGTGTAGAAAATGTTGTAGAGTGCGAGGAACCAGCCCTCATACAGAGGCTAGGAGGGAACAGGGAGAAGCTGTGAGCTCAGACGTGCTTTGGAAAGATTCCCAAAGGATGTCCTGGCCCCAGGACACTCAGATCCAAACATGGAAATCCCCATGGACTTGCCCCATCCCCTGTATCATCCCCACACTGTCTGTAGGGTCATGCTGCAGACAGAGGTGGGGGTTGGAGCCCTGCATGTTGCTGGCCAAGTCACACTTGATGATGGCCCTTAGGACCAAAGCCCCTATTTTGGAGGAAACCACCTTAATGCATATGGGGTCTCATCCTGCGTCTGTGCAAGGCTGAACTGCAGCTCACAAGGAGATCCCAAATTTCCCCAGGGTGCTTTTCCCAGTCCAGCCAGGTAAAAAGCAGATAACCAGAGCAGATAACCAGTAACTCAGATAACCACGGATAACTCAGCTGTGTCTGAGCCAGGCAACCCCAAGAAATTGGACATGGCAAGGGAGAAAAGGGGACCAAGGAGGTGGTGTGGACGCGTGTCCTCCAGGCAGTGTCCCCGCAGGGGATCCTGAGCAGGGACAGCTGTGACTCTGTTGTAGAGACCCCCACGGGATGGGTGTGACCCCTGCACTGTGGGATCTGATAGACCTGCAGCTCTGCCTTGGAGGGAAGCTGCTGAGATAGAGAAGGAGGCCTGCTGAAGAGATAAGGAGCATTGCACAATAGCAATGTCCAGACCCCCGAGATAAGAAGAAAACTTT
>VZRF01013473.1:72785-83325 GCA_013396875.1 Vireo altiloquus
GCTATCCTGGGCCTGAACCACTCAGGCCCCATCCCAGCGAGCTGATTTACTGCACCCCTCACCTGGGCTGTGAATCCGCTGTGGAAGGCAAACCACACCTGGGCCAGGAGGCCAGCGAAGGTCTTGTAGAAGAAGTAGCGAAGGAACTTGCAGATGCGCAGGTAGTTCCAGCGGCCGTGGACGAGCAGCAGGTGCTGCAGGAAGGAGAACTGGGCCAGGGCGTAGTCGCTGCACTGCACGGCCTGCAGCCCCTCCAGGCCGCTGATGCCCACCCCGATGTCGGCGGCTGTGGGTGGCAAACGCACAAGGGGAGGTTTGGGGGGAGCTGGGGGCTTGGCTTCCCCGTGGGCTGTCCCCAGGAATGTGAATCCAGGAGTGACAGACAATCACTCTGCCCCCTCTGTCCCACGTCCTGGGTGTTCCAGGCGTGGTGTGCCAGGAGCACAGCCTCGTGTCAAGGCTGCTGGGAGGGGCAGGGACAGCTCTGCCCACGCTGGGGTTGGAAGGTTCATCAAGGTTCATCCCAGCTGCCAAAAGCACGTGGGCCATCCTGCACTTGTCTGGGGCTGGTCGCTGTCCTGTGCCTCTCGCTCCCCTCCCAGCACAGCCACGTGGGGAACAGGTTTGGAGCTTCCCCTCCCAGCTCCTCACCCCAAAGGGGAGGGTGAGGTGGTGGAGATGACAAATGGGGCACCACCACCACCAGTGGGACACACCAGCTGAACCCCAACCTCCCCCTGCCCCAGCCTCACTTTTGATCATGTTGACATCGTTGGCCCCATCCCCAATGGCCAAGGTGATGACCTTCTTGTGCTTCTTCACCAGCTGCACCATCAGGGCTTTCTGCTTGGGGGTCACCCTGCAGCAGATCACGGCCTGGCAGCTGGTGGCCAGGTCCACAAAGGCCTTCTCCACCAGGCCTCCCTGGTCCTGCGAGGCCTCGGCCCTGTCACAGCACAGCCACCGCCATGGCCACCCCTTCTTCTCCTTCAGCACCTCTCCCGTGTGCAGGATTTTGTCCTTGGGGGAGAGCACATGTGGGTGAGACCTCACCCACAGCCCTCAGAGCCCTCAGCTCCTCAACAACGCTCTCGAATGCTCCAAAAGAGCCACTCTGGTTTTCTCCAGGCTCATCACAGAGCAGGAGCTGTGACCCAGTATGAGCCCAGTATGCCCCAGTATGCCCACGAGAGCTTGTGTCACCTCAGAACACTGGGCAGCTTTACTCAAAGCCTCCCCAACACCAAATGATCAGTGCAAGGTTCTTCCCCTCTCCATCCTTCATTCCCCAACCCCAAATGGGTTTTCCCCCCCTTTTCAGCAGGAGGAACACCACATCCTACACATGCTGGTGCCACCCAGGACTTTGATACCAGCAGGGTGGGAACAACCATCAGGCAGGGAGCAGAGAACAGCACCCAGGTGCCACCTCACCAGGAAGTCCCCGCTGATGATGATGGCTCTCTGGTGGCACGGAGCCCCTGGGCGCTGCTGGGAGAGGTGGTGGCTGCATGGAGTGTCCCTGCTGCCACTGAGGTTGTTGTTGCTCTCCCAGTAAGCCTGGAGGATCTCGCTGTGGGAGGAAAAGGGGGGGTCAGACATGAGCTGGGGACACTGGGAATGCTGCTGAGACCTACAGTAGTGGGCCGTGGTCATCTCAAAGCCAGGGAGATGAGAACTGTGGTGGGAACAGGGGGGACAAAGAGGAGGCTCACTGGTATCAGAAATCAGCCTGGTTTAGAGGGTGTAGAGAAGCTTAAACCCTTTCTGGTCAAAGCCTGCCAAGGAAGAGTGTGGGGTGGGGGCAGAAACAGGCAGGGAGGCCTGGAAAAGCCTCAGATGAGGACCATGGACATCCAGGCTGGCACAGGGAAGGAGGAGAACCTCTGGCTGAGCTGAGCTCTGCCCACCCTGCCCCAGCTCCTCTGCCCTCAGAGGGGTGTCCTCAGCAGAGACAACACTGTCCTGAGCCACGAGGTGACGATTCCTCACCTGACCTCCTTCTCCTCCAGGATCTCCATGTCGTCCGTCAGCAGCCTGCAGGCGTAGCCGATGTTCATGGCAGTCTCTGCAACACCCAGCTGCCAATGGGCCATGGTGCCACCCCCCAGCTCAGGGCAGCCCCCAGCCCTCGGCTCCAAGAGCCCTTGGTGGGCAGCAGCTGCTTGCCCTGCCTCAGTTTCCCCCGGTGTGTGGGATGTGCTGCCATTGGGGAGTACAGGGAGCAGCAGAACCAGTTCCTGCCCACTCCCGGGGCCCTTCTCCTCTCTGGCCCTGGTTAGGGGAGAAGCTGAAGTGTGTTTGGGGGGTCTGGGGGTGCCTCCACTGACCTTGCTTGTCTCCTGTCAGCACCCACACTTTGATGTTGCCCAGTTTCAGCAGCTGGATGGTCTCGGGGACTCCGTCCTGCAGCTTGTCCTCAATGGCCGTGGCTCCGAGCAGCTGGAGGGGGTGATGGGGTGTCACAGCACAGGGCAGGGCAGGATACCGAGGTGGGAATCACCCCTGGATCCAACCAGCAGCACTTGCTGGGGGGCAGATCCAACCTGACAGCTACAACTTGTCACCCCAGTGTCACACAGTCACCCTTGGGGGAAAGCTGCTCCTGTCCTCCCAGCCAGGGAATGGCCATTGGGTTGGACATTTCACCCACTCACCCCAGAGAGTCAAACCCCCCATTCCTGCCCTCTGGAGCACAGACAGCTCCTCCTCAGCCTGCCCCATCCCACCTGCAGGTTCTGCTCCATCTCCTCATAGAGCCTGTCCAGCTCCCGCACGCGCTCCTGCAGCAGCCCCGCGGCCTCGCCGTGCCTCCGGCTCCAGGCGCGGAACTCAGCCTCGCTCACCTCCCTGCTGGCCACGCACAGCGTCCTCAGCGTCTCCTCTGCAAAGCGCTGCAGGGAGGAGACATCAGGACCGTCCTCCCTCCCCAGGAGCACTCTCACAGGGCCAGGGCATCACCCCAGGCCAGAACCAAAATCCCTAAGGCAGAGGAAGAGCAGCAGGGCACTGCAGGATGCCCAGCCCAAAGCCAGCAGGAGGGAGAGCAGTCCTGGCACCCCGGGCTGCTGTGGGACTCACGTCCAGTGCCCTCTCGGTGAGGGTCTCGTTGGGCCCTCGCCTCTGCAGCCTGTTCAGGATGACGGTGTCAGCACCCTTGGTGTAGAGCCGGATGGTGCCCTGGGGGTCTCGCACTGGCAGGGAGGGGAAGGACACCTTAGGTCCCCTCAGAGACGGCTCCCGTTCATGGCTGACCCTGCACGGTGGCCACGCTGGCCTGTGTTGGCCCCCAGAAAACACCACAGGGCTTGCTGGTGCTTTTCCATCTGTGGCCATGGGAAGCTCAGGAATATCCCAGATCTGCACCACCACGGGACAGAACCAGGCCCCAGGGACTGTCAGCTCCTCACTCAACTCCTCTGAGCCCTGCATTCACTCTTGGCCACTCAAACCTTTCTCAGCTGCCTTCACCGAGGTGCTCAAACCCACAGGGATGACCAGGATGACCCTTAGGAGTCCAGTGCCAGTTGTGGCCATCCCAGTGCCATCCCTTGTAGGGCTGAGCACGGGAGGAACCCTGGAGGGGCCCCCTGAGCCAGCCCCCTGCTCACCCAGCACAGACATCCTCTTGCGGTCGCTGTTGAAGTCCAGCATGGCCAACACCTCGTACGTCCTGGTCCTGCCCAGCTCCCTGATGGTGATGGTGTCCTGTGTCCGGGCCAGGAACACGTAGCCCAAGCTCCTGGCTGCCAACACCAGTGCCTCCTCATCCGGGGAAGCTGCCTGGTAAACCAGCTGGTCTGCAGGAGAGGAGTAGGGATTGCACATGAGGACTCCTGGCCAAACCACACTGGGACAGCTGAAACACCCAGTTCTAGCCCAGCAGGAGCTGTGGCGCCCTGAAGCCTGAGCTACCAGGCTGGGGAAACTCAGCCCTGCTTGTTTCATCTGGAGAGGGACTGGGGACAAGGCATGGAGGGAGAGCACACAGGGAATGGCTTCCCAGTGCCAGAGGGCAGGGCTGGGGGGGATATTGGGAAGGAATTGTTCCCTGGGAGGGTGGGCAGGCCCTGGCACAGGGTGCCCAGAGCAGCTGTGGCTGCCCCTGGATCCCTGGCAGTGCCCAAGGCCAGGCTGGACATTGGGGCTTGGAGCAGCCTGGGACAGAGGGAGGTGTCCCTGCCATGGCAGGGGTGGCACTGGATGGGCTTTGAGATTTCTCCCAACCCAAACCAGTCTGGGATTCTATGCTCCCTTTTTACAAGGATTAGACCCCGTGTGCTTCTCTTCCCACCCATGAGCTTTAAAGCATCCCCAAACACAAAGCCATGGCACGGGGGCTCTGACATGAGCCATCCCTGGGCTCTCACACCCACTGCTCCCCACAGCTGAGCTTTGCTGGGCACTGCCAAACCCCAGCACAGCCCCACGGCCCCACCCCGGGCACCTCAACCCACCGCCCCTGTCCTCCACCATGACGGTGTGGCAGAGGGCCAGCAGCCTCAGGAACTCCCTCAGCACCGGGTCCTTGTCCTTCTGGGCAGCTTCCAGCAGCGTCACATCGCAAACATCCAACCTGTGCTCGCCAGGGTGCTCCCAGCTCAGCCCCGAGCCCTGCAAGAGGCACAGGAGGGATGCAGGAGGGGCTGAGCAGGAGGCTCTGAGTCCCCAGGAGTGACACAGTGCCACTCTTCTGGCACAGACCCAGGCCAGAGGCTGAGCCCAGCTCTGCACTGCCCACACCCACAAGGGGTGGGAATGGAAAAAAAAACCTAAAAATCAGAACTGCATTATTTTCTAAGCCCAGTTTTCCCGTCCTTAATGGCATCTGAGTGTTGGAGACAGCAAAGCTGCACAGCTTTGCCTGTTCTCCTGGGGACCAAATTTACCCCCAAAGCCCCACAAGAAGGCTTTGCCATCGAAATGAGCCCTTGGCAGAGGCTGCCCCCAGTCCTGGGTGAACAGCAAACACCAAAGAAATGAGAAGCTGAATGTTTGATATGTTATAGTTATAAGATAGGTTTGTAGTTTTAAGAATTGCCTCATATATTACTATGGGACCAAGATGGAGTTTTAAGGTGTTAGTCCCTTGTCCTTCTCCTTCTTCCCTCTTCTCCTTCTTCTTCCCTTTTCTGTGACCTCAGTTCCTATCATGTAGCAATTGGTAGAGAGAATTTAGTTTAGAAAAGACCTGTTAATAATAGTGATAGTTATTGGACTTATAAACAAAATAATGTACGTAGAATCGTTCTATTTGGTGATAAACCTTATATAAACCCTCTGCTCCGTGTATCTACGGCCATTTTGGCACCTGGAATCAGTGGTGACACTGTGTTCCTGAACCTTTGATAACTTTAGAATAAACAACCTGAAGCAGCACCGAAGTCGTTTGTTATTTTGTCCTGAGATGAGAGATTGAGAAGAAAAAGCAGCTTGGGCATGAACCACCCGTGTGGGGCCCAACCAGGGTGTCCACATCTGAGGAGGGGCAGGTCCCTCTGAGAGCCTGGACCCCAGTGGGAGCCAGCTGAGCTCCTCAGCACCAGGCTGTGCCCAGTGCCACCAGTGTCACCAGTGCCACCAGGGACAGCCCCGTGGCACGTGGGATGGGGAGACTTACGCACCGATGGCTGTTTGTCCTCACGGCCTGCGCCTGCACCTGCCAAAATAAAAATAATCCAGTTAATAGAGAGCTGCCAGGGGGCTTGGAGCAGCTTCTCTAGAGGGACTCCTGTTCCTGCTGGCCAAAAATCCAGCAGAAAGGCACCAGTTCAGCATCTGCGCAGTATTGGGCTCCACTGGGATATCCAGGCCTCACTTCCTGGCCTTTTTGTTCAGATTTTCACCATGATTTTAATGTTAAAAAAATTCAGGTCTACTTTGGCCTGCATTTCCTGGGAAATTCTGCATTTGGCCAATGATTTGCTGGGATTAGGGCGAGGCTGCTCCGCAGAGGTGAGATGTGCTGCGCCAGGCAGGGAAAATTGGGTTTATTCTTGTTTCAAAGCTTTGCGAGGGTTTTTTGGCCCTCCTTTTTGTTTTTATCCCTGCCTGTTTGTCTCAAGCACGTGATGCTTATCTCAGGAAAACAGAGCTCCATGCTAAAGCTCAGGCCTGCCCTGCTCGTTAAGCTTCACTAATTAAGCATCATGACAGCTCCCAAAGTGAGCCAAGAGCTGGAGTAAGTACAGCAATGAGAAGGAGAAGGGCTTGGCCATTTTAAAGGTTTTAAGGGAAAAACCAAGCAGAATCATTAAAAATAATAATTTCTTAAATGTAAAAAAATGTAAAAAAACCAAAAACCCCAATCAGACAAATACAAATTAAAAAAAAAAAAAAAAAAACAAAACAAAACAAAAAACCAAAAAGGCAAAGAGCAATTATATATGTTCACTGTAATTAAACAACTTAAGGACAATGATAATTTCCTCGTCTCCTCCGTAGGTCACCTGAAAGCCTCAAAGTTTCCCAGATTTGGAAACCAAGCTGGAGATTCCCCAGAAAACGATGCAAAGAAGAAAAGGATCAGCTCCTTTTTCTCTGCAAGACCTTAAGAGAAAACAGAAATCCGTGGGCTCCCTGGGCCCCTCTCCTTACTGCTCTGCCCTGGCCAGCATCAGCTCCTGACTCCGGGCAGATCCACCTCACCCACGGATCCACCTCACCCACGGATCCACCTCAGCCACGGATCCACCTCACCCACGCCGTGTGTGGAGCAGCTGCCCCAGGCAGGGTCCTACAGGGTCCTACCTGTGGTCATGACTTGGCAGTGGGTTTTTGAGAAACTTCAGAGACAAGCTGGAAAAAGCAATTTCTTTCTAACCTGTCTTCAATTCTAAATAGTTAACTCCATTTCTAAAGGGAACTCTCTGTAGTTCCCAGGAGAGAAGAATGTAAATGTGAGAAATGTTTATGGTGAGGTGTTTGCCTTGACCAATCTCCTCTCTGTTCTTGTTGTGCATTCCATTCTGGTGCCACACACACACAGACAGACACAGAGAGACATGGAGATGATCGCAGCTCCTGAACCTGCTGGAGGAAGTTGTTTGATCTCTCTCTCTCTCAATCATCCTTTTAATAATATCTATCTATAAATAAAGCCTTCTGATCATCAATCCATGAACTCTGAGTCTTTGTGGAAGGACCAGGCCTAGCCAGCCAACAACAACCTCGTCCTTTCTACACCTACCCTACCCCAGGCCCCCTTTTATTATCAGGGAAAATGCTGATCTCAGCTGAGTTTGGGTCACAAAACCTCTCCCATGCTGGAGGCCAGGACCATGCCCTGGCCCTGTGTGCTGGGAACACCAGGGCAGAGAGACCTCAGGGATGGAGGCCCCACAAATCCCCAAAACGTGAGGGATGGAGAATTCCTAGAGCACCACCAACACCAATCCACCTGTCCTGAGCATCCTGGCCAGCCAGGAAGAGTGGAAAGAACCAGCTCCAGGTTCACCTGAGCCCCTACAAACTTATCCCAGCCCGGGTTACCGTAGATGGGTTACCGTAGATGGTCCCATTGACGCAGCATTTCTTGAAGCTCATGATGTTCTGTGTCAGGGTGCCAGTCTTGTCCGAGAAGATGTACTCGATCTGGCCCAGCTGGTCGCTGAGGCTGGTGCTCCTGGCCTCGGCTGGAATGTCCTTGGCACCATAATACATCTCCAGATCCCAGTTAATGAAGCAGCTGTTCACCAGGTAGATGAATTCAAGCCTAGGGAGTCCAGGAGGAGAGAGCAGGGAGAAGGACGTGGCGTTCCTGGCAGCCCAGGGGTGCTGGGGACCTCACACTGGAAGAAGAGGCAGATCCCCACCTTGGTCCTACTGCTCTGGGCTTGGGGGAGCCCAGAGGGTTTTCATTGCCAGGCTTCCAAAAGGCTCATCACCCACTGGGTCCCCTCTGGAATTCTGGCCTTTGGTGACAGAATTCACAAACCTGGAGGTCCAGTGAAGGGCCCAAAAGTTTGGAAAAAGCTTTTTCCAACACAAATTGTGGTTGTTGCCTGCACAGAGCAGCTGTGCCCTTCTCCTCCCCACCCTGCTGCTGTCCATAGGAAGCACAGGAATATCCCAGATCCTGCTCCTGGGGAGCTGCACCTTCCTCAGAGCCATCCTCAGCCTGCCCACGATTCCCAGCACCAGCCTTGGATCCTGGCTCTGCTTTTCCCCTGGGAAGATCTCAGAGCACATCCTCAATGTTTGTAGGATACATGCCTGTCCCAGTTTGACAGGCTTTTTTCTCTACCCTCTCAGGCTCAGTTTAAAGGCACAGAATAGCACAAAATTCATTTTTCTGGGGACAGAGCAGACGATATAGGATATCATAGAGTCGCTCCAAGACATTGCCTCATCCACCCTGCCCCTCTCCTGGCTAAGGAAGCACCTGGGAATGGCCTGGACCACACCCTGACCTTCGGTGCAGCCCCATTTTGGGGCTGTGACCCCAGTTCCAGGTGAGGGGCATGGGCAGGGGGTGGGTGCTGAGCCCTGATCCCTGCCAAGCTCCGTGGTCCTTACGTTATGTACATGGACATGGGAATGATGATGCTGAGGAGGATGGTGAAGCCCCAGAAGTTGAGGAAGGCCTGCTGGGCAGGGGTTGTGTGCTTGTAGAGGGCAGCCAGGTAGCTGTGCTTCTCCTGGAACGTCCTGGCCCAGAACCCTGAGGCGACGGCGAGGCCCAGGGAGGTCACCAACAGCACCAGGAAGATCTGGGGTGGGAAGCCAGGATGAGCAGGTCCCAAGATGAGAAAGTCCCAGGGTCACAGAGCCCACCAGACTCTTCTCTAGAAGGCTCCAGGGACACCTCAGAGCCCCTGGCAGGGCCTAAAGGGGCTCCAGGAGAGCTGGAGAGGGACTGGGGACAAGGCATGGAGGGACAGCACACAGGGAATGGCTTCCCAGTGCCAGAGGGCAGGGCTGGGTGGGATATTGGGAAGGAATTGTTCCCTGGGAGGGTGGGCAGGCCCTGGCACAGGGTGCCCAGAGCAGCTGTGGCTGCCCCTGGACCCCTGGCAGTGCCCAAGGCCAGGCTGGACATTGGGGCTGGGAGCAGCCTGGGGCAGTGGGAGGTGTCCCTGCCATGGCAGGGGTGGGAAGGGGATGGGATGGGATGGGATGAGCTTTAAGGTCCCTCCCAGGCCAAACCATTCTGGGGTTGTCTGGGTCTCTGAACATGTCAAACCCAAGATATTTTGGGCCAAATATTGCAAGATTAAGAAAATCAGCAACCCCAAGCAGGTGAGCACCCATGAGGTGCCCTGTGAGCCCCCCCAGGAGCAGGGCAGAGGTATTGGCACCACACCCACCACGATCACCAGCCTGTCCATCATGTGGTCCAGCTTAGTCTTCTTCCGCTTGATCTTTCCACAGTTCCTCATAATTTTGGAATCAAACCCTGGGCAAGAAACGTTTCCAAAGTAAAAATGCAAGTCCCCAGAAGGTTCACCTGCAGCTCAGCGAGGCTGCTTCCCTCCATAATGACACATGCCCTGCCCTGAGGAGTCTGGAGGAGCCCTTCCCTCCGTCAGTGTCCATCGAGCTGTGGCTGCACACTCCAAACATTGATGCTCACAGCAGAGCTCACCCCTCCCGCTCCCCACAGCTCCCCACAGCCCAGCCCTGAGCTGCCCTGGGTGGGTTGGATCCATGTCCAGCTCAGACATAACCAGGGATGAGGAGAGATTTGGTGACGCCTGAGGATTTTAGCTTTTATATTTTTCGTATATTTGTAATTCTGCAATTCTTTAGTGTATAACTCTGGACTCCACACAGCCCTTCGGCTGCTCTTGTCCCATCTTGGTCAGACAAAACAATTCCTCTCTAGGCCTGGGAATCACAGACACCTCCCTGCCTCAGGCCCTGAGAAATGCAAACAGAAGTGAGTTTGGGGGGGGAGCACAGTTGGGGTAAATGACTTCATTTCCTGGAGCTGTAATTGGAGGATTAACCTCCCAATCTGCAAATGGACCAAACTTTAAAAGTATGAAAGCCCCGTGACCCAAAAACGTCCATTTTTGGCTTTGTCTGCCCTGAACGCACCTGAAGGCTCTTCAACGAATATAATCGCTTTTATTCTCTTAGTTTTGTCTGGCCTCTGTTTTCAGGCAATCCCAACGAGGCATCATTGGTACCACCTCACCTCCCACCTGCGGCCCCAACACCACCAGGACACACCATGGCAGCTCCTCTGCCTTGTGCCAGCTGGGAACGGCTTGGGCAGCTAAAACCCTGGTGATGCTGGGCAATTCCTGCCCTTCCCTTGTGATTCCTGCCCTTCCTGGGCCATTCCTGCCCTTCTCGGGCAATTCCTGCCCTTCCCCAGCGATTCCTGCCCTTCCCCAGTGATTCCTGCCCTTCTCGGGTGATTTCTGCCCTTCCTGGCCCGGGCAGGGTGTCCTGGGTTGCAATGTAAGATGTGCCCAAAAGCATGTATCCTGTCACCAACTTCATGAGATGTTGTAACCAGGTGGGGCAGTGCTCCCTGCCTCCTCCCTCTGGATTATCTTCTGTTCATGGCCCATCAATCCTTGCCCATGAC
>VZRF01013473.1:83560-134379 GCA_013396875.1 Vireo altiloquus
ACCCAGAGGGAGGAACCAGGCAGTCCATCCTGGATATAAACTGAGATTTTGAAGACAAAAACCAGCCTTTCCCACTGGATTTTCAGAAGACAAGAGCTACATACCTATCACTGGACCTTCCGAGGAAGACCAGACCTTTCTCCAGGATCACTGCTCCAACAGAACCACATCCATCACTTCAGGAGGACTGCAACCACCATCCAATGGGACTGCCACTGCTGCCCTGACTAACAGGGTGTCAGGTCCTATCTGACTCTGTCACTTTAAACCAGTATTTCTCCTGCCTTGTTTTGTATATATATATGTATATTTATGTATATAGGTAAGGAACTGTTATTCCTATTCCCCATATCTTTGCCTGAAATCCCCTTAATTTCAAAATTACAACAATTCCGAGGGAAGGGGCGGGGGAAGGATTGCATCTTGCATTCCGAGGGAGGCTCCTTGCCTGCGTAGAGCACCAGGCCGTGGCAGAGGGAGGTGTTTCGGAGGCGGCAGCCCCTCAGCAGGATCCTGTCGCCATCCAGGGCGTGGGCACGGCCGCGCCAGCGCAGGGTGCCCGTGAAGCTGTGCATGCGGCTGTTGGGCTCCTCGCACGTCACTCGCCCTGGCACGAGGAAGGGCAGGGGAGAGAGAGGGAGAACCTTCCCCTCTCAGCCCCCATGTGTCCCCTTTCGAGCTCTTGGAGAGGTTTAGGGATTGTTTGGGTTTGGGTGGCTCGGGTTAAGGGTGATGGAGGCGCTGGGAGGTTGGTGAGTGCAGGAACCTCGCTGGAGGAGGTACAAACACAACTCCCTTTCATCCCCGAGGTAATGGGGAGGGGAGTTCTGCGCCCTGTGGAGGAGCAGCAGGGTCTGAGCTCAGGTTTGGGAACCAGGAGCTTGGTTCCAGTGGGAAAATCAAGCTCCAGGGCAGGGGGAAGGTGCCCAACCCTGATGGGTCCATGGCAGCAGTGATGGGAAGTTCCTCTGCACGAGGCCTTTGGCTGCTGGCCTCTTGTTGGGCTGATGGGGACAGGGGATCAGAGAATTCCCAAGGTGAATCCATCCCATCCCAGCAGGATTGGCCACATCCTCCCCACCCAGCAGACTCACCGTCGAAGGCAGCCATGCTCTCCTCGCTCCCCAGCTCCTGGTGGGTGACCAGAAGGGCCTGTCTGAACTTCAGGTTGGTTTCCCTGCGAGCAAGAGCCAGGGAAGGGAAAATAAAACAACCCCATGGGGTGACAGAGCTGGTGATTCTCCTGTTGGACCCCTGGGCCAGAGACAGCCATGAATACCAGGTGGTTACAGGAGTGGTGGCAGTGAAAGGCCAGAGAGGGACCTGGCGTGTCACACACGGTGCAGGAAGAGCCCAGGGACCCTGCCATTAAATCATCCTGCCCAGGGAGGGGGGAGGACGGACTGGGAGATGGACACACTGCCCTGAGGTCACCAGGTGCTCCAGGAACCCTCACCAGAGCTTTTGGACTCCCGTTTTCAAAATCTGGGGCTCAAATCCCTGTTTTTGGGCTGTCTGCAGGTTTGGATTTTGGATGATCTCCCACATCCTGTGGTTTCCACTGCACCCTCCCAGCGCTGGGGGGTCCCCAAGACCAGGGCCTCTAACCTCTGCTCCTGTCCCCCCATGGCCAGAGGGGTCCCTGTCCCTGTCCCTGTCCCTGTCCCTCTCCTCACCCATCAATGTCGGCAGTCTCCACGTAGCACAGGCTGCTGGGCTCGGAGCTGCACAGCAGGAGCAGGTCAGCCTTGAGGAGTGAAAAAGGGGAGAGAGAGCACCTGGATGAGCCCCTGGTCACCAAGCCCTGCCCCAGGGCACAGCCAGCCCGGGCAGTGCTCACCGGGACGATGCTGTCCTTGCGCAGCCGGACGATGTCCCCGACGCAGATGTCTCTCCACTTGTGCCAGCGGAAGCTGTGGAGGAGATTCAGGGACTCAGACTCAGGGTTCTGTCCCTGCAGAGCACTGGGAGTGGGGGCTGTTGGTGTTTCCTCCCGTGTCTGCCCCAAATTCCTGGAGGGTTTGGGTCTCCAGGTTCCTGTGCCACCGTGGTGACCTCCGGAGGGCTGAGCACCAGGGGTGGCACAGGACCTTTGTGTCACATCCTGTACCTACAGGTGACAGGGACCTTCATCGCCCTGGCCATGGGTGGGAAAAGCTTCCCCAGCCCACTGCTGAGCTGGGACACAGCTCCGTGGGTTGGATAAGAAGCCCTGGAGGAATTCTGTGGCCAAGGAAAGGCTCCCACAGCACGGCATAGCACGGCACAGCACAGCACAGCACAACAGAGCACAGCACGGCACGGCACAGCACGGCAGAGCACAGCATGGCACAGCACAGCACAGCACGGCACAGCACAGGCAGAGCACAGCACGGCACAGCACAGCACAGCACAGCACAGCACGGCACGGCACGGCACGGCACGGCACAGCACAGCACAGCACAGCTCGGCACGGCACAGCACAGCACAGCACAGTACAGCTCGGCACGGCACGGCACGGCACGGCACGGCACGGCACGGCACGGCACACTGGGGGGTTTTGTAAACCTGCTACCCGTGAGTGGGATGTGATCAATCCTACAGCAGGAGCTGTGGCAGTTTTGGGAGGTGATGGGAGTTCGCAGAGCCCGGGATGGTCCCACCAAACCCTTCTGAGCTGCTCAAGGATTCTCAGCACTTCAGCAGCTCCATTGTTCCTCAGGGGTGTGGCAAACACAGGCACAGCTTCCCCGAGCGCCTCACCTCCTCCCGGTCAGGATTTCACAGGGCCTGCTGTTGATGCTCCTGTCGCTCCGGTGTCGGCCCTGCCCGGGGGAGAGGCAGAGAGCCCAGGGAAGGGGATGAGCTGTGCCAGTCTGCACTGTCCCACAGAAACATCACAGCAGGACTAATATGATCAAGTGAAGCTATTTATTACACAGATCTCTGTATTCTTATACTTTATAAGCTTTATCTTTACGCATTACAGGCTGCTTTACAATTGGTCAGTTCCTCGAATTCCTTCAAAATTCCTACTCGAAGTACGCATTTTTCTACTGGCAGTGACTGGCTAATATTTTTTGTGCATACAGCAGTTTTTGCAAGTTTCTGCACTAAACTTTCCCATCCGTGTTTACACTTAGGGAGTTTGGGGAGTTCCTTCCCTTATCGCTCTTTTCTTCTTTCTATTTTTGGTGAGCTGCTTAATCTCCTTCCCATCCTCGGTGAGCTTGCTTATTCTAGAAACAACCCCCTGAATGGCACCACCTCCCTCCTCAGCCCCAGACCTGCCTTCTGAGCCGTGGCAAGATGTGTTCTGATGGATGAAGAAGCTGAATTTCCCCCCAGGTATTTCCAGGGACCCACCTGGCACTACGGCTGGTTGTTGAGGTGGTAAAGATGGCAGAAATGGGGGTTTAGACCCCAAGGAAAGCAGACACATCTTTCCCAAGGGAAAATTACAAAAAATGTGGATGTGGTGGTGCAGATGATCCCTCGGGACTGAGGGGTGACAGCAGCTCCTGAGCTCCTCAGCTGAGCTCACAGCCAAGGGTCCCTCCCCAGCAGTGTCCCCAAGGCCACCCCTCACTCACAATGTCATCGATGAGGTCTCGCAGCCCCCGGATGATGAGAAGGCAGCTCAGGGGGAACAGCAGAGTGTACCAGGGCAGCGTGGAGATCTCAGGGAAGGTCTGGAGAAGGAGAATTTCACTCCACTGACACAACTCCTACCCCACCTTGGGTCACGTGAGGGGACTGAGTGATGCCCTCGCTCCCAAGCCAGTGCCCAAGGGTGGCAGGAACCCAGCTCGGAGTCATCAAATCAACATCTCTGCTACAGACACCTATTCTGGTGGGTTTCCACCTCTTTTTGAGGTGGCAAATGCTCCTGGGTCTCTGAATTTGGAGGGATGAATTTCTCTTTTGATGTGGTCAGTGTGACCTTCACCTACATGGCAAACCAAGCCCATTTTAGAGCATCAATGAAATGTTTGGGTTGGAGGGACCTCAAAGCCCATCCAGTGCCACTCCTGCCAGGGCAGGGACACCTCCCACTGTGCCAGGCTGCTCCCAGCCCCAATGTCCAGCCTGGCCTTGGCCACTGCCAGGGATCCAGGGGCAGCCCCAGCTGCTCTGGGCACCCTGTGCCAGGGCCTGCCCACCCTCCCAGGGAACAATTCCTTCCCAATATCCCACCCAGCCCTGCCCTCTGGCACTGGGAAGCCATTCCCTGGCTCCTGTCCCTCCATGCCTTGTCCCCAGTCCCTCTCCAGCTCTCCTGGAGCCCCTTTAGGCCCTGCCAGGGGCTCTGAGGTGTCCCTGGAGCCTTCTCTTCTCCAGGTGAGCACCCCCAGCTCTCCCAGCCTGGCTCCAGAGCAGAGAGGCTCCAGCCCTGGCAGCATCTCCGTGGCCTCCTCTGCACTGGCTCCAGCAGCTCCACGTCCTCCTGATGCTGGGAGGCTTTAATTTAAAGCAGCCACACCTAACAGAGTTTAAACCCCTCAGAGTTCCCAAAAGACCCCAAACACCACGGAAAAGCCACATCCTGGGAAACCTTTCAGCCTGGATTCCCTGCTCTGAGCTCCAGAGAAGCCTCCTTGGGCAGAGCCCTGGCACACCCTCGGTGTTCCCGTGGTGCCCACCCCACCTGGAGGAGGATGACGAAGACGAAGTAGACGTTGGCCATGCGGTGGAACTGCTCGTAGAGGTTGAGGGGCAGGAAGGTGAGGAGGTTGTACTTGGCTGTCCTGATGGCATTGCCCTGTGGGGGAGAGGGAGGTCACAGCCACTGCCAGGGTCCGTGGGGAATCAGGGACCTGCTCTGCAAATGCCAGAACATCCTGGTGTTTTTAGGACTTTTCACAGAACAAGAGATGCCTTAAAGTAATTATCAAAGCCATGTGGGAAAGCAGGGATTTATCAGATCCAAGGGCTGTGTGAAATTGAGAACAAAATCATTTGCTTGTGGGTTTGTTTCCCATGTGAGCCATTCAGCAAGAGCTGGGCTCTTGGATCCTTGTGGATCCCTTCCAGCTCAGAATATTCCATGATTCTGACTGTGATCTGAACCCCAGCTAAGTGACCTCGATGTTTTTAGCCACAAAAAAAAAAATTAAAAAAAAAAAAAAAAATCTGGTTTTGCTCACTCAACACATTTTGAAAACTCTTTCCCTTGATTAGACCACCAGACTAAAAAGTTCATTTCACACAGCTCTGCTCCTTCTCTGACAGCTCTGGGGGCACCAGGCAGGGAGGGAGCAGAGCTTCTCCTCGCTGGGGATTGTGTGTGTGACTCTCCACCCCTCTGGAGACTCCTCTGGTCTGGAGCATCTCTGCCGTGTCCCCCCCAGCCACCACCAGCTCAGGGGTGAGGGGCTGGGGAAGGGAAGCCCAGGCCCATCCTGGCTCACCGAGTATTTCCTCTTGCTCAGGCAGAAGGCAAATTTCTTCTTGAACTGCCTGTGGTAGCCGCGGTCGTTGGCCCTCACCTCCCAGGTGAAAGCTGGAAAAGCAAGTGGGCATCCACCAGTGCCCGTGGGAGCCTCCCTGCCCTCGGCCTGCAGCCCCCAGGGCTCAGGGACCAGCGCTGGGGTGGCTTTCCAAGGGCACAGGGACCTTGAGAGCTGCAGGCACAGCTGGGACAGGGCTGGGGGTCAGGGTCAGTGAGAGGGGACAGAGAGCAGGAGACCAGAACATTCCAGAGCTGTGGGAGCTCTGCCCACACACCCCTGGGGCTCAGGGTCACCCCTCAGGGTCATCTCTTGGGCTCAGCGTCACCCCTCAGGGTCATCCCTTGGGGCTCAGGATGATCCTTGGGGCTCAGGATGGTCCCTGGGACTCAGGGTCACCGCTTGGGGCTCAGGGTCATCCTTTGGGGGTCAGGGTCTCCCCTCAGGCTCAGGGTCTCCCCTGGGGCTCAGGGTCACCCCTCAGGGTCACCCCTCAGGCTCAGGATCTCCCCTGGGGCTCAGGGTCATCCCTTGGGGCTCAGGGTCACCCCTCGGGCTCAGGGTCATTCCTCAGACTCAGGGTCACCCCTCGGGCTCAGGGTCACCCCTTGGGGCTCAGGGTTTCGTTCTCAGCGTGCTCAGGCCACATGCAGGATGAGCTCCCAGCCTTTGCTGTTCTGTTCACAGTCATTCCTCTCCCAGTTGAGTTTTTGCCATCCCAGTGCAGACCTTGCCAAGCAGGGAACATCCCAGTGCTGTCACCAACGCCTGCCCCCAGCTGACAGCCCATCCTCACCCCAAATCTTCTTCTTCCCCATCTCACAGCTGTGTCCCACATTCAGCTTCCTCATGAGCTGTCTGAAGCCAGGGAAAACACCCAAAGCCCCCACGGCACTGACCTGGCAGCTGCTGCTTCCCCCGTGGGCAGCCTGTGGCTGGCTCCTGCTTAGCCATGCTGGCACCCCTGCCAGGACCTGGGGACAAGGACAACCACAGACATCTGAGACACTGAGTGTGATCCCACTGGGATGCTCCAGCTGCCCAAGGCTCCAGGGCAGGACACCCTGTGGGAGCGACATTCTCCCAAGCAGCCTTGGCCCTTCCCAGCTGCCTGTGACAACTCAAGGACATTTTTGCTGTCTGAGGAAGTTATGGGAAATCATTTGAGGTCGTTGGTGAGGAAGTGGAGCTCTCCCTGTCCTGCCATCCCACCCCAGCTCCCATTGTGCTGGTAGAGCAGCCACCTCCATCAATGACAAGATTTCCCTCACGCTCGGTGGCTCCGTGACCTTCCTGCAGGGATGGTGGGGAAGATTAATTAATGTTTGTGAAGCCCTTTGTGATCCTCACATGAAAGGAGCCAGTGAGGGATAAAGCATTAATTACCTTATTATTAAATAATCCCACCAGAAGTCAGCCCCCGCCATTATTTCTTATCTCACTCCTTTGATCACTTCTTCCATTCTTTTACCCAAAGTCTCAACTTCTCTCTTGCTCCTTGTGGATATTGGTTTGTCCCAACTCACCACAGATGCCACTGGCTGGGCATCCATCCTCATTCCAGGTGAAAGAGACCCCAAACACCAGCAGCACCTCGGTCCTTGCAGCCAAGAGCTTGCCCCAAAAAAGCTTTGATCCCCAAAATCCTTCTTCACCACCGAGGACTTGATACTGTCACTGTCCTTGGATCCTGAACGGCACCCCTGAGCTCAGCACACAGTCCTGGGATGGGATGGGATGGGATGGGATGGGATGGGATGGGATGGGATGGGATGGGATGGAAGGGACCTCAAAGCCCATCCAGTCCCATGGCAGGGACACCTCCCACTGTCCCAGGCTGCTCCAAGCCCCAATGTCCAGCCTGGCCTTGGGCATTGCCAGGGATCCAGGGGCAGCCACAGCTGCTCTGGGCAAATTTGGGTCCCAAATGTAGCTTTGTTTGTTTTCACAGCAGAGCTGAGGAGGAAGGAAGGGTTTCAGGGAGCTGCTGGGGGTGGTGGGATGCTCTTGCTACATCCCAAAGCTCCTGTTACCCTCTGTCCCACAGAGAGGAGGGAGCAGGAAGAGCAGGTGGATCCCTGGAGGGATGAGATCCCTTCCATACCCCACAGCAGCCCCTCAGTGCCCAGACTGGCTGCCCTCACTCAGTTTAGGCAAAACAGGATTTGGCACAGAGAAATGCAAATCTCCCACCCATGTCCCTGTCCCAGGGGTGCTGCCCTGGGATACCTCTCCCTGCACACAGACTGGCTGGATCTGGCTGCAGAGGGACAAAGAGGGGACAAAGGGGGACACCAAACCCCTCCACCTCCTGCTCCTGGCAGGCACATTGCCCTCTCTCCTCCTGACAGAGGGCTGGGCTCCCCTGGGATAGGGATGTGGGATCTCCCTCAGAGACCATAACCAGGACGAGGGATACAGGCTCAGTGGAGGCAGCTGCTCCACAGGGAAAATCCAAGAGGAGACCTCAGGGTATCCAGGATGGAGAAAACTGAGTCGCCTGCTCACAGCCCTCGAAGCCAGGCAGTGCCCCTTGCTTTGGCTGGTGGAGGTGATGATCCCTGCCCTGATCCCATCCCTGGGAGTGTCCAAGGCCACCCTGGGACAGTGGCAGGAGTTGCTGCCCATGGCAGGGGCTGGACTGGGATGATCTCCAAGGTCCCTCTCAGCCCAGCCCATCCTCAGGCCCCAGCCGTGGGCAGTCGGGGCAGGGCCAGGGACGAGCCCTGAGCCTCAGCCTTGGCCACACTCCTGAGCTCCTGATGCAGGCTGGGCAGTCCAGAGCCAGGATTCCAAACGGGACAAAGGCCAAGGTGAGACAAGCCCATCCATCGGGACAGGACAGCTCCAAGGACAGCAAGGCCAGGAGTGAGGCCAAGCTGGAGCCAGACCCATCTTTGGGGTTTGTTCTAGAACTGAGCCCAGGGCGATGGGTGGGGGGTCCCAGTGGGGCTGCTCGGGGCCAGTAACCCCTGGTTGTGCCCTCGGGGCCCTGACCAGAGGCTCAAAGCATCTTCTGCCCTCAATCCTCTCTCCAGGACACAGATATCCGAGGTGAGGCTGAGAAATGCCAAGGTGTTTTCCTGGGCTCACTGCTTCCAGACCTGCAACGTCGAGGCTGGACCCTGCCCTGAGTCTCACCAAGACACGCTGGAATTCCTGGGTTTATTTGTGGCTATCCTGGTCCCCACCACGCTCAGGACCAGGCCTGAAGCTGCTGATCCATCCTGTCCCCACCACGCCTGGCATCTCTGAGCCCTGTTGTGCCCAGTCAGGATCACCATCACCCCCAGCCACGCTCCCCTCAGCAGCTCCAGAGCATCCCTGTTGCCAAACGGTGCCAAACAAAAGCACAGCTCGTTGAGCACCTGCAGCTGGCACAGGCAGGACACTCCACGGGGCTCAGTGCCCTGCGGGAATGCTGCCTCTTGCCAGGGCCTGGAGCAGGGGGAAAGGGAAAAAAAAAAGGTGATTCAAAGCACTGGAAAAATATTTTCGAGGAGGTATCCAAGAAACCTCAGCTCCAAGAAAGCTCTCGACGAGCCTCACTCGTCACCACAGTAATTAGAGATAAAAACTGCACTTTGGGGAGGTGAGAACAGGCTGGGAGTGGGTGCCAGGGCTCCCTGCCAGCCCCAGCCACATGGGTGGACAGCCTGGACAGCCAACACTGCTCCTGGAGCTCCCTGAGAGTCCAGGGAGGGCTGGCGATGGCCAGAGGCACAGGACATCCTGTGAGCACTGCCCCACACCTCACCAGAGAGTTCTTAACCCACGGGATGTTCCCCAAATCAGCACCTGGGATGAGCCAGCTGCTCCGCCCGGCAATGTCCCATCCCTGTAAAGCATCCCCGTGGTGCTGCCGGCTGCTAAGAAGCCCCAAAGCAGGGCTTTCTCACCCCAAAAATGCCCTTCCGAGCTATTGGAGGTTTGCATGGCTGAACAAAAAGTCAGGTTTGAGGAGGACCGGGCTCGGCGCCACGAGGGTTTGGCGCAGGGTGGTGAAACACGCGGAGATTTATGTCCCTGGCTGATCCGACCTCTGCCACGGGAATTCTGTGGAGGTTTTGTTCCTGAAATCACCGGATCAGCGCCGAGCTCTTGCTCGGTGCAGGAATTGGTGCGGGAATTGGTGCGGGAGTGCCCCGGGAGTGCCCCGCAGGTCCTGCACAGGCAGCGCCCACAGCTGCGAATTCCCGGTCACATCTGTGCCCTCCTGCCCACGCAAAAACCGGCGGGGACAGGAGCAGCCTGACCCTTGTCCCCCTCCCGGGGCTGGCACTCGGTCACGTCACCCCTCCCGTGAGTGCTGCTGTCGTTTCCCTGATCCCAATATCCCACTGGGACCCCAGCCAGAGCCACCCCGGGGACGCCCCAATGGCCAGCCCAGCTCCGGCATCGCCCCCGGGCCAGCCCGTGTCACCCATCACGACAGGGGACAGTGACGAGCTGAGCGGGTGGGTGGCTGTCACCTCCCGTCCCCGGCACGCCGGAAACGCCCCCGCGCTCCGGCCGGGTGCATCATTAAAGCCTCTCGAGGGTTATTTCTCCAGCTCCCAGGACGTGCCCGAGCCATGAGTTTCCCTCCCCTCGCCCTGTTTCCCAGTTGCTTTGATGCGGTTTCTGGTGAAAAGGCAGCTCCGCCATCCCCAAACGCTGCTCCGTGCCTGGCATCCCGGGGCTCAGGGGCTGCCCTGGCACCGCTCTCCTCCCGGGGGGACACGCAGCTCCCCGGAGACCCCACGGGACCTGCCAGCCACGTCCACCCGCTGTCCCAGCCCGGTGGGTGCTGTCACCGTGCCACGCTCCGCTCCTGTACCGTACCTGCACCGATGCCCAGCGACAGCCGCGGGCAGCGCCGAGCTCCTGCCACCTTCTCCGCCAGCGGCACTGCTGCTGCCACCCGTCCTGCCCCACGCGGGACCGTGGGGACAGCCCATGCCACACCTCCGCGGGGACCTGCCCTCCTCCCCTCCCCTGCCCCCAGTTATTGTCTCGGTTCAATCCGACCCCGGCTGCTGCTGCAGGAGCCTTCCCCGTGGGGTCTGTCCGGGCTCCGGGACACGGTGACACGCTCAGGGTGTCCCTGCCACCGTCCCAGAGGAGAGGCAAGTGGTCCCAGACTGGATCCCAGGGCAGAGTGGGCACGAGGATCCATCCCGGGGCAGATTTGGGCAGCCCCGGGGAGGGTTTGGTGTCACTGGGGAGCACCCCCAGAGCCCCCCGGGGTGTGGGGACCGGGGAAGGCAGGAGGAGGAGGCAGCGAGGAAGAGGAGGCCGAAGGCACAAATGAACCTCCGGGCGGTGCCGGCACCGGGACTGCGGACCCAGCTGGGGACAGAGGCCACCTCGTTAGTGGCGACAGCTAATGAGGCCAGAGCCTGGTGTCCACCCCGCACTCATCCTGCACACCCGCAGTGGTCCTGCGATCGGCGTCATTACGTTAATTACTGCCTGCAATTAACCGCAGAGACCCGGAGGCGATCACCCAGTGCCAGCCCCGCAGTCCATAAAGCATTTACTGCATAGCCGGGAGCAGCTCCTTCGAGCTCCATGGACGGTGCCTGCTATGGCCCCGTGTCCCCATATGTGTCCCCATTTGTGTCCCCATATGTGTCCCTGTGTTCCCATGTCCCCATCCGTGTCTCCATGTCCCCATGTCCCTATACACATTCCCATGTCCCCATACATGTCCCTTTACACATCCATGTCCCCATACATGTCTCCATGTCCCTATACATGTCCCCATGTCCCCAAACATGTCTCCATGTCCCCATACATGTCCCTATACACATCCCCATGTCCCCAGACATGTCTCCATGTCCCCATGTGTGTCCCCACACCCACATATGGGTGAACCCTTCATGTTCTCCTAAGTGTACCCAGGTCGCCATACATGTCACTACATCCCCACATCCCTGTACATGTCCCTGTGTCCTCGTGTGCCTGTGTCCCCATACATGTCCTCACATCCCCATGTCCCCATGTCCCTATACATGTCCCGGTGTCCCCACATGTGTCCACATGTCCCCATTCACCTCCCCGTGTACCCATGTCCCTGTGTCCCTATACATATCCCAGTGTCCCTATACATGTCCCGGTGTCCCCACATGTGTCCCCATGTCCCCACACACATCCCCATGTCCCTGTGTCCCTATACATATCCCAGTGTCCCCACACGTGTCCACATGTCCCCATTCACATCCCCGTGTCCCTGTGTCTCCATGTCCCTATACATATCCCGGTGTCCCTGTACATATCCCGGTGTCCCCACATGTGTCCCCATGTCCCCACACACATCCCACGTTCCCCTACGTGTCCTCATGTTCCCTCTCTGGCTCACACTGACATTTGCCCTGCAGTGGGGGCAGATTTGGGCCCATTCCCGTCCTGAGCTCCTGCCGAAGAAGGAGAAACCTCTCCCGGGCTGGTGCCGAGCCGAAGGGCAGAGGTGCTGCTCCTTGTCCCGCGGGGCTGTGACGGCGGCACAGGTTTGAAATAAAGCTCGGGAGCTGCTGCGGGTGCGTCCAGCCCGAGCGGAGAGCTCCGGGCACAGCGGGCAGGGCGGGAGGTTTGGGTTGGGAGGTCTGAGCAGGGGACAGAGATGACAGAGGGCAGAGGCCACAGCGGGGCCGGGCTGGGGGGTCACGGAACCGGAGACTGCTTGGGGTCGGAAGGGACTTAAAGCCCAATTCCTTCCGTCTCCTGCCGTGGGCACCTCGCCCTAAAGCAGGGTGCTCCAGCCTCTCCCTGAGCCCATCACCTGTCGCTTCTGCGACGATCCCGCAGGGCTGGAGCAGCATCCCCAAGGAATTGCAGCCTCTCAGCCCTCTCCTGCCGCGCCCCACCCGCTGCCCCCTCCCCATCCTCCATCCCCCTCAGCGAAGGTGGCACCGCGGGAAGGGCCAGTGGCCACTCGGGCACAGCGTGGCCCCAAACCGCGGCGTGTCCCGCCTGTCACAACCTCTGGCCGCTTCCGGAGCATCGGGGCTGGATTCGGAGGAAGGAAAGGGATTTCCACATCCCAACCCCGTGTCCCCCCCGCAGGCCACGTAGCGGGTGGCTTTGGGCACCCGAGAACGAGAACGGCCGAGGTCACCCTGGCAACAGAGGCCAGTGAGGATGACATTTTCCCAATCAATCGCCCTCTGCAATTAGCTGACAATCCCCCCCCTTCCCGTTTAATTAAGTGAGCGCCGGGAGGCCGGGGCAGAGGGTGTCCCTGGGGCGCCGCGGGGACTGTCCTGGCGTGTCCCCTCTGCGGGCTCTGCAGTCACTGTCCTGGCGTGTCCCCTCCTGGCGTGTCCCCTCCCCAGGCACCGCGGGGACTGTCCCGGTGTGTCCCCTCTCCGGGCTCTGCAGTCGTTGTCCTGGTGTGTCCCCTCCTGGTGTGTCCCCTCCCCAGGGACTGAGGTGGCTGTCCTGGCGTGTCCCCTCTCCGGGAGCTGCCCCCTGGCACCTCTCTCGCTCACAGGGAAGAGTTAAACCTCTGAGCCAGGTTTTTCCCTCTCCTCGAGGACCGAGCAGCTCCAGGTGCTCCGTTCCGAGCGGCCGAGCAGCTACAAAGCTCCGTTTGTTCGGAGAAAATGATAATAATAATAATTCAGGAGCGTTTCCCTGCGGGACAGGGGTTGTTTCCCAGCCGGGGAGCAGCTCCATGAGCAGCCCCCGACCTCCCGGGCTCCTCCTAGGCTCCCATTCGTGTCCCAAACTTTGGTCCGAAGGTGGTGGCCAGGGTGAGTGATGCCCTCAGCACCCAGAACTTGCCTCCAGCACCCCAAAATCTCCCCTCACTCCCCTCCCAAAACCTGCACAACCAGTGGCTCCTGCTCCTTCCTGCTTCTTCCACCCTCCTCTTCCTCCTCCTCTGTCTCCAGCCACCCCACGGCCACCACAGGGAGGGGACAGGGCTGATCACTGGTGCTGAGCCTGTTTCTTGCTCCCCATTCCGACCAGTTCCCCTCTGACTGGTGGCTGGAGGGTGCAGAAGGACCCTGCGGTGACACAGATGTCACTCAGCTCTCCCTGCTGCAGGTTTAGGGCTGGCAACAGGGACCCCAATGGGAACATCACAGCTCCCCTGCACTGCACTTCGGGGCACAGAGACAGCCCTGGTGGGGACACAGGGCCATGGCAGGGGCACAGGGACAGCCCTGGTGGGGACATAGGGCCACGGCAGGAGCAGAGGGACAACCCTAGTGGGGACACAGGGCCATGGTAGAGGGACAGGTCTGGCCCTGGTGGGGACACAGGGCCATGGCAGGAGCAGAGGGACATCTCTGGTGGGGACATGGGGACACAGGGCCATGGCAGAGGGACAGGGCCAGCCCTGGTGGGGACACAGGGCCATGGCAGGGGCACAGGGACAGCCCTGGTGGGGACACAGGGCCATGGTAGAGGGACAGGGCTAGCCCTGGTGGGGGCGCAGGGCCATGGCAGGGGCACAGGGCCAGTCCTGGTGGGAGCACAGGCATCCCGTGCTGCCACCCCGGAGAATGCCCAGCACGGAGCAGAGTGACCAAGGTGCCTCAGTGAGCTCAGCACCACGGCCAAGGACCCTCCCTGGGTCCAGCCAAGCGAAAGTCTGGAGTGAGGAGGAGAGTGGAGGCAGCAGGGGCTGCTGTGAGGTCCTCGTCCCCACCGGCTGTGGCACTGATGTCACCACACGAGGAGCTCTCCTGCCTGCACACACGAGCCATGGGACCCCGACAGGGGATGGACACTCCCCTCTGCCCCTGCCCCTGCCCCGGCCCCGGCCCCGGCCCTCCCCTCCTGGAGGGTCTGGACAAAATGTGGTAAAAAGCTTTTTAGCGAGAGGATCGATGGCCGTGGTCACCTCTGACCCGTGCCAGGTGGCTCAGGGGCAGGGAGTGACACAGACACCGTGGATGTCCCTTGCTGGGGGGAGATGCTGCAGGACAAGGCAGATCCTGTTGTGAATCCTGGAGCATCTGCAAACGCAGGGCTGGGTGTGCCGAGCTCCTGGTGTCAGCTGAAGGAGAAACATGGAATGACCCTGAGCCCCTGGCGGGCCCTGGGCTGCCCAGAACCTCCCTCCCCCGTGAGAGGGCAGCTTTGGGGCCGAGGCTGCTTTGACTCAGGTTTGGGATATCCCTTCATCCTTGGGAAGGAAAGGGCGGGGTCAGGGAGCAGGGAAAGGCAGGCAGGGCCCCCCTCCAGGGCTGGGACACTCTGCCAGTGCTGGCAGGGACCCTGTGGGGTGCTGGATCCCTGACAGCTCCCAGGAGCAGACCAGCAGCACCAGTCCACAGGTAGAGCTCAGACTGGGACAGGGGCTGGAGGCAGTTTCAGTGGAATCAGGGGCTGCACCCCAGTGAGAGGAGTATTTGTGATCCCCCAGCACCTCTGAACCCCTCTCATCTTGCTGGGGTGGGAATGGAGCCTTTTCCCCAGCAAGCTGTTTCCTTTCATTTCCCAGGTTTCAGCTCATCCCAGAAGGGTGTGGGAAGGGGAAGGAATGGAGTTCTGGGGTTCTCTCTGCTCCTTTGCTTCCCCTGATTCAGCTGCAGCAGCTGAACACCGAGGTGGGGACAGGCAGTGCCGAGCCCTGGGGCCACACTCAGAGCCAGAGGCAAAGCCACCCCGAAGGGGCAAAGTTCCAGAGAGCAAGAAAACCTCTTCTGTTGGTGATGCTCCAGCTCCGGCAGTGCCCTGAGAGATGAGATCTTCCAGGGAAAATCAGGAGGGACAGACCTCTGAGGCAGGTCCTGAACATGCTCTGGAGTCATAGAATCCCAGATTTGTTGGGGTTGGGGAGGGACCTCAAAGCCCATCCAGTGCCACCCCTGCCATGGCAGGGACATCTCCCACTGTCCCAGGCTGCTCCCAGCCCCAATGTCCAGCCTGGCCTTGTGTCCTCTGTCCCTCCACATGCCTGGGGCTGGGCGAGTGCTGCTCCCTTGGGACCAGAGCTCTCATAATCCTAAAAATCCTACCTACATCTGCCCTCGGCCCGGAGGAGACTCGAAGGGTCTCTGTCACCCTCCAGGCTCCAAAAGTGCTTTTGTCACTACAGAGGCTCCCTGATGTCACCTCGGGCTGCCAGGTGACCTGCAAGGGGGGGACACGGTAGGACCCTTGGGGATGGGGCGGCGCTGGAGGTCACTACTGGAGCACCCAGAGCCACAAAGGGCCGCGGAGGTGGCTGAGAACACTCGCCAGGCGTGACTTTTACAGCCTCCGGAGCAGCCGCTGCCATCGCCGAGCCATCACCCGCGCGTTAAATAAAACACATTGCCAGTGAGGTCATCTAATGGCCCGCTATTTTTTTATTTGAACTTTTTACCTTCACCTCTTCCTCCGTGCTGAATCAGCTCCTCGGCTTGGCACTTTAATTCCTGCCCCATTTGAGAGATTGATTCGGGCTCCGGGGGGAGCCCGGGCAGGGCTGTGGGGATGCCGAGGCTCCATGGCAGCTCCGGGATGGGGCAGGAGGAGCCGGGACGTGCCCGGGTACCCCTCGGGGTGTGCGGGGTTCGCACTGAGCCAGGTTCCCTCCTCGCCCAGGGCAGGGGGTTGCGATCGGGGTTCCCTCCCAAAGGAGCGGCACAGCTTCCATCCCTTTCCCTCGGGCTCCTCCCGGGGCTGGGAGTGTCCTGGAGGGGCACCGAGAGCAGGGAGCGGCGCTGGGGGAGGCAGGGCTGTGCTGCAGAGCCACGCCGGGGGCAAAAGGAGGGACGAACAGCGGCTGCAAATTGAAGGGATCGTGGAGTCATGGAATGGTTTGGACTGGGCAGTACCCGGATTCCGAAATGGCAGAGGGGGAACAGGCTGGGACCCGTCGGGGCTGGGATCCCCCTCTGCCCGTGCCCGGGAGGGGCCAGTGTCACCCTGTGCCAGAGTGGCAGTGGGGGGGACACACCTGAGGGGCCACGTCNGCCAGGGATCCAGGGGCAGCCACAGCTGCTCTGGGCACCCTGTGCCAGGGCCTGCCCACCCTCCCAGGGAACAATTCCTTCCCAATATCCCACCCAGCCCTGCCCTCTGGCACTGGGAAGCCATTCCCTGGCTCCTGTCCCTCCATGCCTTGTCCCCAGTCCCTCTCCAGCTCTCCTGGAGCCCCTTTAGGCCCTGCCAGGGGCTCTGAGGTGTCCCTGGAGCCTTCTCTTCTCCAGGTGAGCACCCCCAGCTCTCCCAGCCTGGCTCCAGAGCAGAGAGGCTCCAGCCCTGGCAGCATCTCCGTGGCCTCCTCTGCACTGGCTCCAGCAGCTCCACGTCCTCCTGCTGTTGTTCCCCAGGGCTGGGGCAGCTCTGCAGGTGGGCTCTCAGCTGAGGGGGCAGAGGGGCAGGATCCCCCCTCCCCTGCTGCCCACGCTGGGGGCTCAGCCCAGCACAGGGGAGGTTTCTGGGCTCAGTGCCCATGGCTGGGGCAGGTTGAGCCTCTCACCCACCAACACCCCCAAGTCCTTCTCCCCAGGGCTGCTCTCTGTGAGTTCATCTCCCAGTCTGTGCTCAGGGCTGGGATTGCCCAGACCCAGGCCCAGGACCTTGGATGTGTTGAATCCACTTCTCCAGCTTGGGAAAGGATGCTCCTGGGATGCCTGCCCAGCCCCTCCCCAGCTCCAGGACAGCTCTAGCACCTCCCCTCCACAACCCCTCCGCAGGCAGAGCAGTCCCAGACTCAGCAATGTGCATCTAGCTCCCCATCTTTTATTAAAAACAATTACAAAAAGTTACAGGTTACAATCGTTCTGTACAACCCAACCAAACCTCTGGGGAGGCGATGGCAGCCCTGGGCCAGGACTGGCTCTGACCACACTGATGGCATGGCTGGACATGGTTCTGCTTTCCCAGGGACATCCCTTGACACAGGCAAGCTCCCTACAGCCCCACCCAAAAGCCCCAGATTGGACTGGACCATGGGGAAGGAAGGGGAAATGATGGAGTTGTGGCCTGGTGGGATTCCTGCCTGGAGGAATGTCCTGCCTGCCCCAATCCCAGGAGATGGAGCCAAGCAGCTCCACGAGCAGGACACCAGCACAGCATGTCCGTGTTACAATGTCCTGGCTTTTCCAGGCCAGGAGCTGCTGTGGGAAGGTTGGGAAGCAGAGGCTGCCTGTGGAGGAACAGGCAAGAGCCAAGAGCCACATCTGAGACCTGACGTGGCTGCTCCAGGGACATTCCATCGCTGCAGCCAGGGGTGAAGATAAACGGGGGATAAACATGGGAAAGAGGCAGAAGCAGGAACAAACCTTCCCCGCCCGGTTAGGAAGCACTGAACTCTGTCCCTCCCACGGCCTGGGCAGAACAGCACCTCTCCCTCAGGCTGTGGGAGAGGGGGACAGGCCAAGGTGTCCCAAGGCTGCTTGGGGTGGAAGCCCCGAGGTGGGGAAGGAGCAGAGCTGGATGTGGAGCACTGGGGGAGGGCAGGGAGCTGCATCCCCAAAAGCCAGGGTAAGGAACAGGCTGCCAGAGGAAACACAGAGGGCTCAGCAGTGACAGGAACCTTCCCAGCCCCACCTCTCCTGGGGGCTCCCCAAAAGCCCATCAGAGCAGCCTCCCCAACAGGGTGAAGGTGCAGAGTTTGGGGCAGGACATCCTGTCCTGGAGCACAGCCCACGATCCTGCCCAAGGCTGGGACAGCTCAGCAGGACACTCAGGGGACACAGCTGTCCCCAAACCCTGAGGCCAGCAGGGTGCAAAGGAGTGAGCAGGACCAGGCTCTGACAGGAACCAAACCCCAGCAGCTCCTCTGCCCTGCTGCCCCCAGGCCGTGCCAGGGACCACAGAGCCACCAAGGGACACAGCCCCAGTGCTGCCAGCTCAGGTCACTGCTCTGGAACAGGGTGAAGGTGCTGCCTGACCCAGCTGAGATCTGTCCATGGGGTTGTTCCCTTCAGCTCTGCTGTCCCCAGACAGCAGCAGGGTCTGGGCAGAGGGACCCAGCAGTGCCATGCAGCCTGCCCAGGCTCTGCCCCAGGCACTCCAGGGACAGCCACACTCAGCAGCTGCTCCAGGTGCCAGACACACCACAGGCTCCTTTGCTCTCTGCAGAACTCCCAATATAGAAATGAGTTGAAATGAAGGATTTTTCCTTATTGCTTCTGCCTGCACCACATCCCTGCATCAGGGACACTCTGGTGGGGAGTCCTGCACGCCGCTGAGGCCACCCTTACCTGTACCCCCAAAAACCTTGTTCCTCAAACACAAGCTCACTGGGGTTGGAAGCTCAGGGTGGGTGAAGGACAGCCTGTCCTACCCTGCAGTGATGGGATGCAGGTTCTCCCTGGCTCTGGGAGCTGTTTGTCACTGCCCTGCTGTCCCTGCCCTGCCACGTGGCTCCCTGAGGTCTGGGCCAGGTGTGACACTGGTGGTTTCCCCCTTGCAGTGAGAGCAGAACCAGGTGCCAGGCAGCCCTCAGCAAGGAGATCACAGCACGTGGCAGCTCCCAGCTCCCATCTCATTGCTCTCCCTCCAGCTGCTCAGAGCCAGCCTCCCTCTTTTGCAGCTCCACAGTGGGATTGCACCAGGATCTCTTCCCAAGCGCTTGATCCTCAGCTCTTGCTTCCCACACAATCCCCTCACAGCTTCCTGCCCAACTTTCTTCCATCTCCCCCCTCTCCAAACACTGCTTTGGAGTACAGAGGCAATTTAAGTTACATTTGGGGGAAAAAACAAAAAGTAAACGATCTACCTTTAACTGAACAAGAAAGATCCTTCTGCACATCTCCAACCTACCTCTAACAAGCTTCTCCTAGGAACCAAGAAGTTCTGCTTGTGCTACTCAAAACCACCTTGCCAGGCCCACAGGGCAGGGCTTGGACCACAGAGAATCCCTCAGGCAGAGTCTGAGGATCTGAGAGCCTCCACCTGGACAGGGGGGCTGAAGGTGTGAGTCCAGGAGTCCTGCTGGGGTGGCTGGGGAGCAGGAACATGCTGCTGGCACGGGGGGCAGAGTGGCTGTGGGCATTTATTGCACTGCTTCTTCACAGAGGTGCAGGAGGAACAGCGGAGAGGCGCGCAGGTCATCGCTTCACTTTCGCATCCTCTTTGATCTTCCACACCATCAGCTCCATGCAGGCTCTGGCGTCCTCGCTGGAGTCGTGTCCTTCCACTGGGGACACAAACACAGCCTGGCAGTGACCCCTGTGCCCAGCACAGCACAGAGAGCTCCCTGACAGAGCTGGCTGCTCCCTGTCCCCTGCAGCCAGTCCTGGCAGCACCCTGAGCCACAGCAGGGAGTTAAAGGAGAATTCCCCAGGATCACAGGATGGTTTGTGTCCTGTGGTCTGTTCAAGCCCATCCAGTGCCACCCCTACCCTGGCAGGGACACCTCCCACTGTCCCAGGCTGCTCCCAGCCCCAATGTCCAGCCTGGCCTTGGGTACTGCCAGGGATCCAGGGGTAGCCACAGCTGCTCTGGGCACCCTGTGCCAGGGCCTGCCCACCCTCCCAGGGAACAATTCCTTCCCAATATCCCACCCAGCCCTGCCCTCTGGCACTGGGAAGCCATTCCCTGGCTCCTGTCCCTCCATGCCTTGTCCCCAGTCCCTCTCCAGCTCTCCTGGAGCCCCTTTAGGCCCTGCCAGGAGCTTTAAGGAGTCCCCAAAGCCTTCTCTTCTCCAGGCTGGACAACCCCAACTTTAAATACACCACTTTTTCCACTACACCCACACTTTTTGCTGGATTGCAGCCTGACACCATCAGCCATGGAAGAGCTGGGAGCTTCCCCAGCAGTGTTTACAATGTGCTCAGGGAAGGTGGGATGAACAGGTCACACTTCCAACAGGAAGGTCCATCTCAGCTGGCCAGAGAGAGAAGGGAGGGCAGGGCCTGGCCTTGGCAGAGCCACCTCAGCCTGGTCACACCACTCAGCACAGGGAGGGCAGCAGGGAGAGCTCTGCCCTCGGAACAGGGAGCACACCTGTGCCATGCGACAGAGGCTCCTTATGGGGGCACATTCCCAGCTACCACACACAGGCAGGGGAGAAAACACCAGGAGCAAGAGGATGGGCTTGGGGAAAGCAGAGGAAAGCAGGGCTGTGCCCAGGAGGAACTGGGACAGGCCAGGAGCCCTGAGAGGTCTCACCATTGTCCTGGATGATGCGTTTGAGGTAGTCGGCCATCAGCGTGCGCAGGGCTCGCTTGTAGGGCAGCCCCAGGCGGTGGGGGAACACGATGGCTGTGTCCACCACGGTGCCGTGGATCAGCTGAGGGAGCAGCAGAGCAACAGAGTTATTGCACACTCCCAAAGGGACGCAGCCAGCACCTGGTCACCTCTGGGGCTCCGTGCAATGCTCCTGGCAGCTTCCGACCCAACCAGTCTGGCAGGAGGCTCTGGCTGGGTGCAGGATGACTCCCCTTGTGGGGTGAGCACATGAGGTTCCCACTGCTGTGCCAGCCACACACCACCCCAGAGCCCTGAAACCTCACACTGAGGGCAGTAGAGGCTCAGGGCTGGTCCAGTTCGTGCAACTCAAGCAGGACAGGTCAGTCCTTAATCCCCCAGGGTTGGAGAAGCTGGAATAGCTCTGGAGTCTTTCCCAATCAAAAGCTAAACTGAAGAACCAGCTGACTTCACAACAGCCTCTGGGTCAGCTGTAGCAACCCTTCCACTGCTCCTCAAGATGGAGCAGCTCAGTCCAGTGAGTGGCATCCCTGCCCATGCAGAGGACTGGAACTGGCTGATCTTAAAGGTCCCTTCCAACCAAACCAGTCTGGGATTCTAAGATGGGGACAGAAGCTGGCAGGATGTGCACGACAAAGCAGGATGTACATCACACTGCTGCTGCACAACAGGCCTGGCCTTTGGGGTGCAAACCAACCCCAAATCCTCTCATCCATCAGCAGTGACTCAACAGGAAGTTTTTAACCAGCACCAGCTCAGCAAGGATGGAATGGGACAAGGAAATCCTATCACTGAATCATATCAGAGAGTGTTTTGAATTGGGACTTTTTAAAGGGCTTCTACTCCATCCCCTGCCATGGCAGGGACCCCTCCCACTGTCCCAGGCTGCTCCCAGCCCCAATGTCCAGCCTAGCCTTGGGCACTGCCAGGGATCCAGGGGCAGCCTCAGCTGCTCTGGGCACCCTGTGCCAGGGCCTGCCCACCCTCCCAGGGAACAATTCCTTCCCAATATCCCACCCAGCCCTGCCCTCTGGCACTGGGAAGCCATTCCCTGCCTCCTGTCCCTCCATGCCTTGTCCCCAGTCCCTCTCCAGCTCTCCTGGAGCCCCTTTAGGCCCTGCCAGGGGCTCTGAGGTGTCCCTGGAGCCTTCTCTTCTCCAGGTGAGCACCTCCAGCTCTCCCAGGCTGGCTCCAGAGCAGAGAGGCTCCAGTCTCCTAATCCAACACCTCAGCTATGAATTGTCCCCACGCTGGAGGAACTGAGGGTGCTGAACATGTCCAAGTGCTCCCTGCCCTGCACCAAGGGCCCTGGGAACAGCCAAAAGGCCCCACCTGACAAAGTCCATATCCATAGGGCAGGCTGGCTTTTTTTAACCCTGATTTCTTCCTCTCAGGTTAAAACAAGATTAATCCTTTGCTGTCACGAACTGCATTCAGTGGGAGCTAAGGGAATGTGGATGAAGGCAATCCCACATCCTGAGCACAGGAGTGAAGTGCAGGGCCTAAGAGACAAACCTGTGTCCTGACCAAGGGATGGCTCTGCAAGTCCCAGCACGGGTGACTCTGACAGGACCCTGACAATCCCCTCTCCTCTCTGCCTCCAGGCACCAGCTCACGTTGCAGGAGAAGCCCTAACTCCATCAGTAAGTGCTCCACAGCTGCCCCAGAACAGCTGCACTTTAACAGGAACACCCTGCTCCTCTCCTCGGAGCATGAAACCGCCAACGTTATGGATAACCTCCCCTGGCCTGCACTCGGCTTTGGCACCCTCCCAGACACACTGGTAATTACTTATGTAGACCAGGAAGACTGAGGAAACAGGATAATAAAGCTTTAAATAAAAGCTGCAATGCCATCAGCACCTGGCACGTGCAGCAGCCATTAGTGAGGTATGGTTTCAGTGCCACAGCCTGAGGCCATCCCACTGTGACACCCCTCGGCCCTGCAGCATCGCTCTGGGCTCCTGCTCTTGGCACCAGCTGTGCTGCTAAGAGAAAATCAAGCCTCTAAGAGGCCAAGGCAGTCATCTCGAGCTGATCTAACTGGAAATAATGTTTTTCTGATGATGATGAAGCCTCTCTGAGGCTGGGATAAAGGGGGCCACGGAGAGGTAAAGTGTTTTACAGGCATTAAAAGCTCCTGCTTCCAATCCAGCGCTGGGAGCAGGCAGCCACAGAGGCTTCAGCAGGAGAGCTGTGGGATAAAGAATGGCTGAGGGAAGTTCTGGCATGTGAGCACAAAGACTTGGCTCCTGCCTGCCACACGCTCTCCTGGTGACCCAGGACAAAGCCCTGGGGCCTCAGTGCAGGACACACTCCCTGGCAGGACAGCAGAGGTGGCTGAGGGATGGGCACACTGGGCTGATGAGGGCAGGAAACAGGACAGGTAAAAGGTCAAAATAACTTCATCAAAGTTAACACCACAAGTCCTAGCAAAGCAGGCAAAGAAGAAAGAACAAATCTAGCAGGGGTGTGAGGTAAATGATTTGTCATAGAATCATGGAGTGGTTTGGGTTGGAAGAGGCCTTAGAGACCATCTTGTTCTACCTTCCACTAGACCAGGCTGCTCAGAGCCCTGTCCAGCCCAGTCACCTCGGGACAAGTCTGTCACCCTGGGCACCAGCAGCCACTAAAAGCTGGGTGACACCATGAGTGACACACATGGCCCCACTCACTTGCTCTTCCACCACAACCAGCTCTGCACAGGCTCAGAAACTGGACAGATCATGGAATCCTGGATACCCTGATCTGGAAGGGACCCACAGGGATCATCAGCCCAGCCCCTGGCCCTGCACAGACACCCCAACAATCCCACCCTGGGCATCCCTGGCAGTGCTGTCCAAACGCTCCTGCAGCTCTGGCAGCCTCGGGGCTGGGACCATTCCCTGGGGAGCCTGGGCAGTGCCCAGCACCCTCGGGGGGAAGAACCTTTCCCTGAGCTCCATGCCAAGGCCTGACCCAGCTCCAGTCGTTCCCTGGGCTCCTGTCCCTGGTCATTAGAGGAAGACCAGGGAAAGGCTGGAGCCGGGTCAGGCCTTGGCATGGAGCTCACATTGAAGACCACAATGAGACCTCAGTTTGCTCCAGGCTGAACAAACCAAGCACCCTTAGCTGCTTCCCACGAGGCCCCTCCAGACCCTTCCCCAATCTCACAGCTCCTCTGGACACTCTCTAATGGTTGCATGGCTTTGTTATATTCTGCTGCCCAAAACTGCACACAGGACCCAAGGCAAGGCCACCTCACTACTGTGAACTCCTGGGCCTTGGAAATAAACAGTTCCTAAATGTAAAGGAGACACCTGACAGCCCCCAGGGTGGGAAAGCACCACAAGGAGGGGTGAAGGCAAGAGCCTGAGTTACCTTTAGTGCAAATAAGTCGCTTTCCAAGCTGTGCCCTATCAATATGGTGTCTGCACTGAACATGTTCAGTAGGACGGCTTGGACATCCCGCAGGGTGATGCTTGTGTTCTCCAGGTCCTCTTCGGTCACACCTGAGAACCTGCAGAGCAACACGAGACACGTGGGAGTCCTTCACCTGAAAAAGCACCTCCATGCCCAAAGCCCCTCAGCCCTTAGGGCCAGTGCAGCTTCACTAAGTGCTCCCAGGCACGTCAAGCTCCTGAGAGAGCACAGAGCTCTGTCCCTCTGTCACCACCCTCACCTGGTGTTGTAATCCACCACCTTGGAGTCCGGCTTGACGAAGGTGTCGTACACCACTTTCAGCTCCGAGTTGATCACAGTTACTCTCGTCAGCTCCAGTCCTTGCTTAGTGTAGCACTGTGAGGAACAGGGCACGTGTGAAGAGGGGCACAGCCCGACCGCAGCGTGGCATCCGAGCAGCCCCTCACCCGAGTGCTGCAGCTCCCAAAAAGCAGCACAGCTGGTGCAGCAAGGCCAGGCAGCAGCAGCGCCCAGCGTGGGCCAGTCAGAGCCTGCCAGGGCTGCACAGCCCTCAAGGCAAACACACCAATCAATAAGAGCTCATTTACACCTCCAGCACCGATACTCAGAACAGAAAGAAGGAGGTCAGGAAACAGCTTCCCTTCAGCCGCTTGTGTCACACCTCAGCCATCCCCAAAAGCTTTGTTTTGGCTCTGGACCCACCATTTCACAGTCTAAGGCGTAGATCCCAGGGTAGCCATCGGTCGTGGGCAGCTTCTCAAAAGTCTTCACAAAGCCATCGAGGCTCTCCTTGCGCCCGTCGTGCACATGTTGCTGGAAGGAAAAGCAAGGGACAGCTGGCCATGAGAAGAACAAGAAGCCAAAGAGCCCACTCCAACAAACCTCCACTTAACAAAAGTGGGTTTTTAATAATTTCTTAATGAGGAGTAAGTTTTGCCTGCAGCGAGCCTGAGAAGTTTACAACCTCAGCAAACACAGCCATGGGCAACCCTAATTCCAAAGGCAGATCAGGGCTGGTGGCATTGCACTGACAGCACGTGGAGGAGCAGGACATCACGTGCTGGAGGAGAAGGAGCTTCCAGTCTGGAGCAGAATTAGTCAGGAAGGGTCACACTGGGGCCTGACACTGATGTAACTCCAGCTCGTGGTCCCTGTGGCCAAGACAAGCCCAGGTGCAGGATCCTGACCCCAGACAGGGCTGTCAGAGCAGACACCCAGCTCCAGAGTGTGTGCACCCACTCCAAGCCACTGCATTCCAGACCCAGCCAGCCCACAGGAACAGCAGCTACAGCCCACCAGCACTTGAGTCAACAGAGAGCATTTCCAAGCACTCTGCACTGTTCCCAGCTAAGGCTCCAGGGTCAACAAGATCCAGCAGGAAAACTCAGGGAGTGATTTCACAAGTGGCCTAAGCCACTGCATGACTGAGCTGTTGTTGCAACACAGGTACTCCCACACTCCTCCACAGCACAGATCCCACTGGTTACCCTGAAACCTTCCTGGCAGCAGGACCTGTGAGCTGGATGAAGTTTAAAGGGGAAGCAGGAACAGGTAAGTGAGGGCAAGGCAGAGCTGTGACTGCCCTTTTGCCTGCTGACATGGTTTTAGGTAAAACCAACCTGCACCACACCCAGAGGTGATGCTCTCCCTCCCTCATTCCCCAGTGGGTTTTTTTGTTGTGTTTAAGTTTTGTCTGTCCCTAAATCTCAATGTATTTGTGCACAATCCCAGCAGCCTGGGCACAGCCTCCTTTGTCATGCTCAGAACCATGGAATCACTGAATCCTTGAGGTTGGAAAGGACCTCAAGGATCATCAGGTCAACCCAGCACCCCCACCACGGTCACCACTAAACCACATCCCCAAGTGCCACATCCACACATTTTATTAACACTTGCAGGGATGGGGACTCTACCACTACTGTGGGAAGCCCCCTTCCAATGCCTGACCACCCTTTCTGTGAAGGAATTTCCCCAATATCCAACCCAAACCTCCCCTGGTCCAGCCTGAGGCTGTTCCCTCTCCTCCTGTCCCTGTTCCCTGGGAGCAGAGCCTGACCCCCCCCGGCTGCCCCCTCCTGTCAGGGAGTTGTGCAGAGCCACAAGGTCCCCCCTGAGCCTCCTTTTCTCCAGCCTGAGCTCCCTTCCCAGCTCCCTCAGCCCCTCCTGAGGGGTGCTCCAGCCCCTTCCCCAGCTCTGTTCCCTTCCCTGGACATGCTCCAGCCCTCGGTGTCCTTCTTGTCATGAGGGGCCCAAAACTGACCCCAGGGTTTGAGGTGAGGCCTCAGCAGTGCCCAGCACAGTCCAGGGCTTCCCACAGGTCTCACCCTACAAGGAATGAAACTGTTCTGGTTTGTCTCAGGATTAAAGGCTGGAGAGATGAGGAACTGAGGCCCTTGTAAAGCTGACATGTGTGGGCAGAGAGGAAACCAGAGCAGGATTTGCATACTTTCCTGCACAGGTCACTGCTGCAGGTGCAGCCAGAGCACAGGAACTGCATCATTTGAAATTAATGAGGCAGCTGGGCCAACACTGAGGCCAATCTCTCCCTGTACCCACAGCCAGCACTGCTCAAAGGCCTCGTGGATGGCTGCTTCCCAGGAGGAAGGGGCCACACTTGTCCCCTCTGCACCTCTGGCACAGACCCTGCTCTGCTGAGGGAATGGGGAGAGCAGCTCAGCAGCCAGGAGACAGCACACACTCCTCCCTCACAGCTCCAGCCCTTCTCTCCCTGGGTAATACAACAGAACTGAGCACCGAGGCAAAAAAAACCCTGTTATGTATTTTTCTCCATCATGTTGTTGCTCTGAAACTGCCCAGTTCTTCCTGGCTGGGAGGAGGGCAGGGAAGCTGCTCCTGTTTTTGAGGCCCGGGGAAGCAGCAGCCTCGGGTATCACAAAGGGCAGCCCCTGCAGGCTCCCCGGAGCAGCACGGCTCCATCCTGCCATCTCCTGCCTCTCCTCCTAACTGCAGCACCAGGCAGGGACACCCCTTGGAGTGCAGAGACACTCATGTGCTTCTCTAACCAGCTCCGGGCCCAGCCACTGAGAACCATGTCTTATTACAAATATTTTCTGTCTTCAGTGCCCTTCTTCAAAGCTGAAGGATTCTGTGCTCCCCACTATGCCAACATCCCAAAATTTCACTGATGCTGAGCAGGCTATGGATCCAAATCTGCCAAAGGGTGCTGTGAAAATTGGAGGCTTATAAACAGGAAGGAGAGGGACTTTTTATACTGATATGGAGGGACAGGAGCCAGGGAATGGCTTCCCAGTGGCAGAGGGCAAGGCTGGATGGGATATTGGGAAGGAATTGTTCCCTGGGAGGGTGGGCAGGCCCTGGCACAGGGTGCCCAGAGCAGCTGATTCTAAAAAAAAATCCTAAATTCATGGGGAAAAGAAAGAAAAGAAACAACCTGATCCCATCCAGTCCAGCGATGCAGGGCAGGCTTTCATGGTGCCCAGACAGCTCTTCCCATTGTAACAAACCTTAAATTCTGCCCAGAATTCACCTTCTACCTTTAGCTTTTGGTTCTCTCCTGTGTGGCAGCTGCCAAATATAAAAATGCCACTAAAACAAGTGACAAGGAGCATGCCCAGAGATCTGAGGGAAAGGCACGAGACAGACTGCTCCCTTTGCCCATGGTTTGGGAGGATTGGGGATGCCAGGCTGGGACACCAACTCTCCTGCTGCCTAAGGAAAGACAAAAGCACCTGTGCAAAGGTATCCCAAACCGAGCTCTGCTCTATCAAACTCCACATCTGAGCAGGTTTTCCGTTCTTTTTTCTAGTGCTGGGCTCCCTCAAAAGAAGTTTTGTGGTATTTTGGAGTTACAACAGGGTCCTTGGGAAGGTTCCTCCCCTCATCACAACCAAGGGCAGGCAACAAGAAGAAAACTTGTAAGAAAAGATTTGTCTGCCAGGAGAAAGTTACCTTAGCATGGGAACCTGGGAAAGATGGGAAAAAGGGTTTGGCATGCTGTTGCCAAGGCTCTGAGACTGCTCCTTAAAAGGAAATCTCATATTTCTCATTTCTTCTGTGATTCACTAAAGAATGTGAGCTTTTCTATGTGCCTCAAGCAGATGAGCTGGGCAGCTTGGGATAAATGAACCCAACTCACTCCAGACAGCTGAGTGTCAAAAACTGGATTTTTCTACCTTTGTAGAGCAAAAAAAATTCAAGTTGCACTTGTTTTATCCCCTTAAAGGACACCACTGCTCTGCTAAAGGCTTAAGCAAGGATCTCCCAGCCACTGCCACTGTGAGCAGAGCACAGATGTCACTGAGAATAAAAAGGTGTTGTTCCATCACTTACTTTAGCAACCTGGCAGCCTGGTGACCCCACAGCTCCGGAGCAGCAGCTGTAGTGAGTTTCCCACCCACCTGGCACTGAAAGAGCAAGAGATGAAGGGTCAAGGAGAAGAGTCTTGTTAACAAGAGACCTGAACTTCAGCTTTCACGTGCAGATCCCCTGCATGAGCACAACAATAACGTGTGAAACGCAGGGGAAAAATAACTGGGGATTCACAGGCAGCAATCTAAAGAGTTTAATTCTCTGGTACTCAGCCAGACAAACTCCAGAAGCCACTTGGATGCTCTGATGGAAAACCAGAGCAGAGCTCAAACTAGGTTAGAGCCTTGCTGCAAATGAATTCAACCAAGATCAGTAAACTCTCCTGGGAGTGACAGACCTCTCGTGCTCCCAGCCAGCCTCTTAAAAGGCTGATTTTTTTCAAAAAGCACAGGAAGGTTTTTTCCTTTACTTTTCTGAACAAAGAGCACCTCTGCCACAGCCCCAGTGCCACATTTTGGGGACTGCCAATCCCAGCAGCTCTGTGTGAGGCCATTTCAGCAACAGGCCCAGGAACTGTCACCACCAGGCAGCGTGATAAGCCCCCCAAAATCAATCTGAGAGCTGATGAAGACTGCGTTTGGAGCACAGGCAGGGCTGTACCTCTCTGCTTGCGCAGCCTCCCCCAGTGATGGACACACTCCTCCTTCCGGATGCAGTTCCCCGAGGCTGAGACCATGTACTCGGTGCCACAGCGACAGCAGATCCTGCACGAGGCTTGGGGACAGGAGAGAAACAACAGCCAGGTCACTGGAAACCCCTCACCTGCTTAACCTGGCCAAAGCAAAGTAAATCACAATCCCACAAGAGCCAAACGCTGTGAAATGACCTTTTCTGTTAAAATGGATTCCAAATGTTGTTCCAAACTCCTATAAAGGCACAGCAATCCCTCTGAAATCTGCTCCCCAAACACTTCCCAGAGGCAAACACAAAGAGTCTCCAGCTGCCCCCCAGTTCCATCACTGTTTGCTGCATTGTTTCTCTGTGCACTGCAAATTACATTGGAGTCTAACACAGTTATTTTAAGAAACAGGATAAATAAGTCATTCTTTAGACACCAGAGCTAATGAAGCCTGGTTTCCAGGGGATCTGTGCCTTGTCACTTCCAAATGACATTTTAGCTCTTCCAGGGCACAGCTTTTCTGTAAGGATTTTCCAGCAGCTAAACCCAGGAGTGCTTAGGGTAGGGCCTGGCCCAGCCACCTGTGCTTTTACTGCCCAAAATTTGGGAAGGGGAGATGCAAAAAGGCACTAGGAAGGAGCTATCATTCTTCTGATCTGGATGCAGTTCCATGAGTTTTGGTGTGAGTATTAAAGCTGTTGGCACATTCCCAGCTCTGCCCACTGGTCACAGAGGCAGCAACAGCTTTAGTTAAACAAGGAGAAACTCAAAGATCCCTCAGCATCTGCAGGAAACTACAGGAACAAAACCAGGAACATGAGCTCAGGATCATATAAAGGAGCTGGCTGGTTCCCTGGAAAAAAGGGAAACAAATACAGCACTTGACAGTGTTAATGCAAGAGAGCTTTTGCCCAGGTTGCTTGAGCAACCACAGGACAAATGTAGACACAAGGTGTTAACATGGATGAGCACTTAACACACTTTAGTGAGGTCTCTCCACACTGGTGCTCAGGGGAGCGTGGCAAAGCACCTCAAAAGAAATCCCCAGTCTGGGTTTTACCCCTGCTGCAGCACAGCCTGCTTTTGCTGTCTGAGGAGCAGGAATCTTGCTGTGAGTTCAGAAAATTCATAGGAGGATCCCATCCTGTTCTGAGGAAACCTGTGGGATCAAGGCCAGGTTGGATGGGGCTTGGAGCAACCTGGTCTGGTGGAGGGTGTTCAAGGGGGTGGAATGAGATGGGCTTTAAAGTCCCTTCCAATCCAAACTGCTTTGTGATTTTATCATCATTTTGTCCAGCTGCAAAAAGGGCTTTGGGGAACGTTTTGGCCCAGCAGTGGCACGAGATCAAACAGAAAAGTCTGCAATCCAGAGAAGCCCAGCAGGATCCACTGCAAACCCAGCCTGGCACAGGGTCAGTCCTAATCCCACCATAACAGCAGCTCACATGGACAGAGACAGAAAAAAGTCCTGCCCCTGGGAGAGGGGAGGGTCATCAAGGGCAGAAAGGAGCCTCCTTCCAACCTGCCCAATTCCTGTTCTTTGGCAGCACAGAAGCATGGAATTGCTAAGGTTGGAAAAGACCTTTAGGATCAACTCCAACCATCAGCACCACCATGGTCACCACTAAACCATGTCCCCAAGTGCTACATCCACACATTTTTGGAACATTTATGGGGACAATGACTCCACCACTGCCCTGGGCAGCCTGTTCAACGCTTCACAACCTTTTACATGAAGAAATTTTCCCTTATATCCAATCTAAACCTCCCCTGATGCGACGTGAGGCCATTTCCTTTCATCCTGTCACTTGTTACCTGCGAGTTAGAACTTAGAAACCTCCCTCAGCCTCACAGACTATAAACTTGGGGTCAAAAATAGCATTCTCAGGATGTGAGAGCTGAAGAAACTCTCCATGCAGGAATGCAGCAGAACTCTGCAGCCACACTCCCTGACACAACAGGAGCAAAGGCTTGGTGACCTTTCTGCAACCAGAGCAGGCAGCTCCAGCTGTACCCAGCAAATCCTGCAGGAGGAAAAGAGCCAGCAGAGCTTACAGTCAATCACTTTCTTCTCCTCTGCAGTGAAGAGCACAGCCCGTCCAGCCTTCTCGGGGTGAGGCATTGGGTACCCGTTCTCCTTGAGCTGCTCCTCAGTCATCAGGTACTCCTTGAGGCGCCGGTACAGGGCAGCTCCTGCACACAGACACAGGGCCGGGCTCACATCACTGAAGCAGGGCCTGTTTCTCTGATTTTACCACATCTCCTGGCTTGATCAACTGCCCCCACCATTCTGAACTCGCTTCCACTGCCTCAGCACAGGGTGGACAGGGGGAGAGGTGTTGGGTGGTAACTCAGACCAGTTTTTAAAATCTGGTCATTAGTGCACACATTGAATGCTCCTTGAACAAGGAGCATTAAGTCTGGAAAGCTCAGCTGGAACAGAATTCCTCCAAAAGGCCAATCTTCAGCCTTTCTGATAGAACCAACCCAATCTGGGTTGGAAGAGACCTTGAAGCCCATCCCAATCCCACCCCTGCCATGGCAGGGACACCTCCCACTGTCCCAGCCTGCTCCAAGCCCCAATGTCCAGCCTGGCCTTGGGCACTGCCAGGGATCCAGGGGCAGCCACAGCTGCTCTGGGCACCCTGTGCCAGGGCCTGCCCACCCTCCCAGGGAACAATTCCTTCCCAATATCCCACCCAGCCCTGCCCTCTGGCACTGGGAAGCCATTCCCCCTTGTCCTGTCAGTAAATGTGAGATTTCTCCCATATTAATGTTTAAATGCAACAGCTGCTAATTGGTAATACAGCCCTCAAAGGCCACCCACAGCTCCTTAAAAACTTCATAATCAGAAGTTTCTTCCTGCTACTGATTTCAGGCTGCTCCTTTCATTTCACAGAATAATTATAACTTCTTGCACCCTGCTCAATATCTCCTTTGGCTGCTGCGTTAAACCCTTCCAATACTGCTGGGTGCCCTTTGATGTTGCTTAGCTGAGCTATACTGGCCCTTTTAAGCTTTCTCAATGTCAATTCCTTCTGCTCCGTGGCCTCCCTGTCTCTTCTCTGATCTCCTCCACAATTTGCCTACATCTCTTGGCAACCAGAATACCCATAACTGATTTGAGCCCACATGAAAAATGCTCGTGGCACAACCCTTTGGCTACGATACGACCTTACTGTGACATTGGTGAAAGTGAAACTGAGCCCTGCAGAGATGGAGATTTTTAAGTGTGCCTTTTAATCTGACAGGCACATTGTGAAGAACTGCTTCAGGGCAAGAAAGTTAAAGTAAAATAATGCCCAAAGCACAAGAGGCAGCTCTGAATGGTTATTGATGCTCCATCAAAGCCAGCCAGGCTGCAGCAGTGCCCTCACAGCCCCAGCGAGGAGGGAAGGAGGGCACTGGTCAGTGGTGTCACCATGCACCAGCTCTGTGCTGCAGCCAGGTAATAACTCCTAACAGAGAAATCCCAGCACTGCACATCATGGAATCCTGGAATATCCTGAGCTGGAAGGGACCCACAGGGATCATTGATCCAGCCCCTGGCCCTGCACAGACACCCCAACAATCCCACCCTGGGCATCCCTGGCAGTGCTGTCCAAACGCTCCTGCAGCTCTGGCAGCCTCGGGGCTGGGACCATTCCCTGGGGAGCCTGGGCAGTGCCCAGCACCCTCGGGGGGAAGAACCTTTCCCTGAGCTCCATGCCAAGGCCTGACCCAGCTCCAGCCGTTCCCTGGGCTCCTGTCCCTGTCCCAGAGCAGAGCTCAGCCCCTGCCCCTCTGCCTCCCCTCGGGAGGAGCTGCAGCCCCCGAGGAGCCTCCCCTCAGTCTCCTCTGCCCCAGCTGAAGGAGCCAAGTGCTCTGAGCCACTCCTCAGACCCTTCTCAGCTCCGTGTCCCTCCTCTGGACACTCTCCAACAGCTTTGGATCCTTCTGATCCTGTGGTGCCCAAAGTGCCCCAGGACTCGAGGTGAATGCACCAGCCTAATTCTGCTCCCCCCAAATCAGTGCTGCACCTCAGCTCCACCCTCACACGTCCCAGTCCAGCAGGAGCAGGGTCTCACCTGTCAGATCCTCGGCTCTCAGGCTCCCTGAGCGGTTCAGAGTAAAGCTTGTTTTGGCAGCAAGCTTCCCTCCCAGCACAGCCTCGTGGGACACCACCTTCTTGTTACTCGTCTCTGCAAGGAGAAGGGAACAGCAAAAAGGGACAGAGATCAGGCACCCAGTGGGTGACTTCAGTCCTAGTTTGGGACACTACACGTGGGCAACAGGAGGACTGTGTTTATCCTCTTGAACTCTTGTTTTGCTCCAGAAATGGATTCTTTGTGCCACGTGCTGGCCCAGCATTTTCATTCCAGCACCACAGAGAGTTTCCAGCTCACACTGCCAGCCCATAGCAATTTTAAGGGCAGCAAGGACACTTTTACAGTTCTGCTAGAAGCTTGTGGCTCTCCCTGCTCACTCTGCACAGTGAGCCCTCCAACTGACCAAAAGCAAGAGAGGAGCCAGCCCAGAAACAACACTGCCCGGGGGCATCACCCACCCCCAGGGAGCAGCTTTGTTCCTGGGGCTCTGCAGACCAACCTCCCACGCAGGATCTTTCAACTTCTTTCAGAAAGGAGCTTCAGAGCTCTAGAATATGCTCAGCATATCAGATAATGGCAGAGAGGGGTTTTTTACTAATCATTAACTGGCAGCCCTCTCCTAAAGGCCAGCCTCCAAGTTCAGCTGCTCTGCCTAATGGCCAGGAACGTAATGAAGACAGAGGGGAGAAAAGGGAAGAGACCAGGGAAAAAAAAAATCACAAGAACAGCACAAATTGATTGTTTAATGTACCCTCTCGAGAGCCAATAATGAAATGTCTTAACCCTCTTCGTTTCTCTCTTGAAGCTTAATGTGTGTAACAGATTTCTGTGGTGATGGACGAGTCTATCACTTTGAAGGCATCATGTGAAAGTTACTCCATTAGCAGGGCTTTTCATTTGAAAGAACTTGTGCTAAAAAAAACCCCACCTGTGTGGCATTATCTCCATTTAGGCTGAGAGAGCCAACAAAGCATTGCAGGACCTGCCTCTTGAAGGCCCATTAAAGCTTGCCAGGCTATAAAAAGCTAAACTGGAGCTGTTTGCCTTTCAGCATAATGCTGCTGAGAAATGGGTTCTGGCTTTTCAACAAGATTCTCTCTGTGGTTTGTGATCCCAGCAGGGCTCCAGTTATTAAACCACAAGGTACCTACTGTTGGTGCTGGCTGGGGAGTTGGGCACGAGGCTGCGGAGCTTCTTCAGGGTGTTCACGGCCACGTTCAGGTAGATGTTGCGGCTGGTGCTTCGCTCATAGGCCACCTTCTCCTCTGCCAGGGCCTGTGAACGGCACAAATCATCACCACACACCCTCTTCCCACTGTTCACAGAACCCCAGAATGCTTTGGGTTTGGGAGGAACCTCAAAGATAACATTTTTTTCCACCTTCCGCTATCCTAGGTTGCTCCAAGCCTTACCCAACCTGGCCTCGAACGTTTCAAGGGATGAAGCAGCCACAGCTCCCATTGTGTTTGGAGAAAAAAAATGTCTGGCTCTTAAAATACAGACCCCAAGTAGGACAGCAAAAAGAAAAAATTGCCTCACAAGGAATTGAGTAAAAAAGTGGAACATGACACTAATATGTACTGGTGTGGGGTCTTGCTCAGGTAAGTAAGAGAAAAAAAGTAATTTTATTTTAAACAAAGTGCTGGCAAAAGCACTTCCATGTGAAAACTTTCCCAAGGACATTAATAAAAATTTCCTAATTAGCAAAAAATTACTTTCTTCAAACTTTAACATATTTTAAATTGGTATCATCCCTTCTCTTTTCCCCAACATAAAGTCTGCTGCCACCTTGGCTTAAGTATTCCAGAGCTGCTCTTGCTACCAGGAAGATCTAACCTTGCCATATTTTCATCAAGTAATTCTTGACTGTTGTTCTTTGAACTGCCTGGGGAAGGCTCTTTCCCCACTTTGGTGCAGTGCAAGATCTTAACTGGTAAGAAAAGGAAGTTTGGCAAAGGGTGACTCCTTGGATGCAGCAGGAATTCGGGAAGGTGGAATCCACAGCAGAAATCCTCGTGGTGTCTGCCTTGTTTCAGATCACACCACACAGTGTCCCATATTGGCCCAATTAATGGCCAAGGTTTTCCAATAAAATAGATTACTTTCTCAACTCTGCTTTTGGAAGGCTGGAAGGCTCCTTAAAAGTCTCCTTAAAAGCCTTCAGAAGCAGCAAGGACATAATTCCCAACCAATCACATCTATCCCAAACTCTTCCCTGAGCTCAACACTTTGATTCCAGGAGGTGTTTCTGGCTGCAGCAGAGCAAAAGCTCTTTGACCATAATGCACATTCCCCTGCATTCCTCTCCTGGGGTTATTAAAGGGATCGGGCAAGCTTTCCAAACAAAAGGAAAGATGGGATTTCCTACTGCAAGCCCCCACTGGAACGACACTTTGTGGTAATACTGAATGCCAGTTTCCTCAACAGAACTGTCTGTGGATAGGGGAGTTTTCATGGAATCAGGGAATGGTTTGGCTTGGAAGGAACCTTAAAGATCCTCTAGTTCCCACCCCCGAGTTTCTGCAAGCATAAATCCAACCCAGTTTTCTGGATTTGCTACCATTTTAGAAGGACTTGGCCAAACAGAGGATGTCATTCCCTGCTGCAATCTTTACTCCTGAGAAGCAGGGATCTGTACCTTGTCGAAGGCTTCCTGGGAGGAGGAGCAGAATTTCAGGCACTCATCAATGAAGAGATTGAGATACCTCTGACGAATGTTGGTTGGGACTTTAGCACCAAATTCTGTGGGAATAACAGGCCTCTGTAAAGTGGTGCTCTGGAGGTGAGACAGAGAGAGACAAAGAGGCTGGTCAGGCTCTAGGAGGTTGCTCTGAGGCTCTCCCACTTCCTGCTGTTATTAATCATGGGGTGACTTCCTTTCTGAAAATCTGCCCAAAGCCAAACTTAACACGCAGCACTTTTGGTACTAAAAATACCACTTGAGGCTTCACCACCTTCAGTGCTTTTAACTCCTCTAGAAAACAAGTGTGCTTCCTTGTGAAGTCAGCCAGGAGCCAAGAGCTCCAGTGGCATTAGTCACAGCAGTGCCTGCACACACAGGCATTCCAGAGCAGGGAATGCTGACATTTCCAGCAGGAGATCCAAGGTCAGGATGGCACCAAGCACCAAGGGCTGAACTGGAGTCGAGAACACACAACACCAGTTATGGGCACCACACACAGGTTTGGTTCTCTGGCTGTGAAGAGAGAACAGGAGGCTCCTCCTGCCAGGCTGGCAGCCACCTAAACCATCCCATTTCCTGGGGCATTCCTGTAAATTCACTGCAGTGGGGGTTTTCTTCCTTTTTAATGCCAATCATGATGTTTCTGAAAGGATTTCCCTCTTCAGTTTAATGGAATGTTCTTCAACACCTGCATGTTGGACTGAGCTATGACACAGCACTGCAGTTTTCCATTTAACCAGTTTACTCCCCAAATCACAGCACTTGCCTCTTTTTCAGAGAGGAAAATGTATGTTCATCTCTAAAACACCCAACTGTTTTGTCAGTTTTCTCCATCCCACCCAAGAGTTATCCATAAACCAAACCATCTGCTGCAATCTGGAATAAAAACAGCTCTGTGGAAGATGTCAGCTTGTTCCAAGGGGAGCAACTGGTCCCATCTCAATGGGAACAGTGCTCATTTTTCCCAGGAGACTCTCACTTTGATGCCCTGTTTGAGGGAATTTGGTCTCTTTCATTAAATGCATAAATTCTCAGTCTCTAATAGGACACCCTTAAGCACCTCTGTAACTCTGCTACATATTTCATCCTTTCAGTTATTTCTCTTATTTTTAATCAGCTTCAAATTCTATGTTACTATGGTGGCAGTTTGAGAAAGGAAAAAAATTACTTTTCACTCTTCTAGAAATAATCAGAACAAGTTTTGACAGATCTTGACACAGACATCATCAATAAAGGGATCTTTAATCAAGTCCTGGCACTAACCACGTTCTGCCATCCACTCCAGCAAACAGCTCCTTATGCCATCCCCAGGCTGCTCCGTGAGGAATTCTACTCTGAATTGCCTTAGCAAGTAACAGGTTCCCAGTGCTCACGGGGAAAGGAGGCACTTACAGAATCATGGTTTGGGTTGGAAGGGACCTCAGAGCCCACCCAGTGCCACTCCTGCCATGGCAGGGACACCTCCCACTGTCCCAGGCTGCTCCAAGCCCCAATGTCCAGCCTGGCCTTGGGCACTGCCAGGGATCCAGGGGCAGCCACAGCTGCTCTGGGCACCCTGTGCCAGGGCCTGCCCACCCTCCCAGGGAACAATTCCTGCCCAATATCCCACCCAGCCCTGCCCTCTGGCACTGGGAAGCCATTCCCTGGCTCCTGGCACTTTGCTAAGGAACTCATAGCAAAGGCACCCAAAGGCTGGGCAGAGATCTCAGGGGGTAAAGAGAAACAAAAGAAAAAACAACTAACAAAGAAAAAATAGTCTTTTCTTTAAAGACCAGCAGCAGCATGAAGTTCAGTGACCACATTTTACTGTCTAGGTCACTGAGGGACACTGCTCAAAACCACCTGCCTCAGTGTGGCCCACAAAGCCTGGGAAGGCCATTAATCCATCCCTGGCTTCTCAGCATGGGAGGTTCCAAGCCCCTGACCCAAACACACCCAGGCCACTCAGCACAAGAGAAGGCTCAAAATGGAGACAAGTGATCAATATTCACAGAGATCAGAGCAGCACTTAAGTATTTCTACCTTTTTAAGCTCCTACCCCTCGAGTGTTTAATTTTTTATACAGTGCTATCTAGGAAAACCACAGGAAGAAACAATTCCACTTAATCAACATAATCAAAACACCACTTTTAGGGAGTGCTAAGTTTGGAACAGCAGGATCAAACACCCCACCCTCCCCGGGGAATGACAAGAAAGAATTCAAATTCCCCTTACCTGTAAGGAAGGAACATGTGCTACCCTTTTGGGCACGATGGTGCTGGTGGTCTTGGAAGCCATCCCAGCCAAGGTGCAAGGCTTCAGAGGAAGGGTGGGGGCTTCAGAGTCATTGGAAGGTGTGACACTCCTGCCACCAACAGCAGTCTTACTGCTCCCGAGGCCTGCAGGGAACACAAAACACTCAGGTGCAAATCCTGCCACTGGGCTTCAGGCTGCCAGGACGAGCTCACTATCAAAGGCCAGTGCTGCAAGCTGTGATTTTCTCAAATCCAGGTCTCCAAAGGGATACAAATTGGGCAATTTTACCACCTTGCAGGCAAGGATGAAGAAACCTTCTGCCAGGAAATGTGTCTCATTTGGGTTTGTTTTGGGGTGACTGAGTCAGCAGAGTTTAAAGAGGTAACTCTGTCAGCTGCAAGGCACTGACACCCCACACGTCACTCCTGAGTCCTTCCACTACAAAGGGACAGCAATGAGCATTAATTAGCACTTCCCTCCTGCTCCTGCCACCTCCGAAGGCTTAAATGGAAGAGGGAATGAAGAGCAAACACAATCCAAGGAAGAAACAGAAAAAGGAAAGGCTGAGGTGAGGGAGGCTGGGTGAGACAGATGAGGCTGTACACGTCTGACCTGCTGCCTTTCAGAAAAGGGTGGAATTTCTCAGGGAAAGACCTTTCCACTGGACAGTATCAGCAAAGATTCAAGTCATGGCCAGTCCTACACATGCCCTGACAGTTTCACATCTGCTCAGGAAAGATGCAAACACACGGTAGTGCCTCTGACCAGGGGGAGGACAGGACAGCGATCCCAAATCCCACCACTGGCTTACTTTGCTTGGCTGCTGCGGTGAGGGCGGCATTTGGCACGTGAGCAATCCTCCTCTTTTCTCCTGGCAAACAGAGAGAGGTCTTTTGAACGGCCACAGCCAGCTGTGCTGCCTGCTGCTGAGCCAGCTGGATCCTCTGGTAACACACCTCCTGGGCCGTGGGGGGACGGTATGGCCGCACTACAGGTTTGCTCGGGGCCTCTGCCTGCACAGACAAACAGCATTTAGGGCCAGCAGCTCCCCTGCTCCATCCACACCCTCTGCCTTCCACTCACCCCAGAAAGATCTCTTCTCCTCAACCCCTCCGTTAGCAAGGACAGGGTTTGGAGAGGACAAGATCCCAACTGTCTTCCAGAACAAAATAATTAAGAGTCATCCTTCAACGAACGTGGCATTAATGATTCATGCTCCAGGAAGGCCTCCCAGCTCACTGGCACGCTCCTCAATTGGCAGGTGGTATTAATGAACTGCTTTTAGTGGCGTGATGTTCCCCATGGCTGTGCCCAGCCCAGTCCTGGGCCCTATCAACACTCTCAGCCTTGCCCTACAACACAAATCTAGCCCTGTGCTGCCTACTTTGCTTTCTGCTGCAATGAAAAAGTGACAACAATTCTCCACTCCCCTTTGCCTCACCATGCTGAGCTCTGCTGCTCTCTCTCTGCAGCCCCTCAGCATCCATCTCTGCACCACAGCAGCTCCCACCTCTCTGCAGCCCTGGAACTGCTTAAAAGCCTCCCAGATAGGTATTTATGGGATTAGAGCATTACATAAACTGAGCTCTGGATTTCAAACAGGCTCTGTCCCTGCCCACCTCTGGAGGCACCTCAGTGCCTCAGCCGTTACAGCACAAACAGGTTCCACACGCGTCCCCTTTGATGGCCAAATTTAGGTTTGCAGGAAAAGTGCCAGAAATGATGTCAGCAAAGAGAGAAGTTTCCTAGCAGCAGAAGTGCAAGAGAAGCAGCAGTAGTACGAACTTCTCCACTCCACTTAACAGCCTTTGAAATGTGAGGAACAGGCCTTCCCTCCTGGAATCTCCTTGGAGGAGGGAGCCAGTGCAACACCTGACACCTCAACCTGGGGGCAAGCTGGCACCTCCTGCATTCCCGGCCTCTGATGCTGACACCAGCTTCTGGATACCAAACTGAGTGCAGTCAGACATTAAATCATAATTACAGACTTCCAAGAAGGACAGGCCACTCATTTTCTGCCTCACCTGCAATTCCTTTGGCCCCCTATTTCCCCAGCAACCAACCCCGAACTTGGCTCCCTCCCCTTCTCCTGCTCAGTCCTTGAGCCATAAATCATGAGCAAGACTGAGCAAATATTCCACTTGGAGGGACACAGCAAAGCACAGGCCTCAATTCTGAGGTGAGAAGTGGCAGTTCAGGTGTTACAGCACCTCCTGGGCAGAGCTGGGAGCTGCTCTGGGCTGAGACACTCCAGGGAATGCAGGTCCTGGAGCTGCCCTGGCAGCTGAGCACACCAGATCGGCTCTGTTTGCCCAAGCAAAGGCTGTGCTGGGGCTCCCCCATCTTTGGAAAGCATTTTGGGATCAGCTGTCACATTAAGAAAATATATTTAAAGATTTGTACATGTCTAAAAGGCGCCCCTTTACAATAAATATTTGACTTAATGAATTTCCAAGCCATTTGCTTCAGTCTCTTATCTCTCACTTTGGAAGAAAGGGCCCTTATCAAACCACATGAACTGGCTGGAGATATGTAGTTAAATAAAACCCATTGTATTGACCCCAGGGCTTCAAATTATTAAAGGCAAAAAAACCTTTCCTAGGCAGAGAGGAAAGGCAAAACAATTAATTTGGACTTCCCAGCTCAAATTAGTGCACAAGCCTCCACTCTTATCCTGCTGCAACATTAAAACTAATCTGTGCTCAGCACCTGGAGGGAAACACGTTAAACCCTCAGAGAAAACATGAATTAAAATCCAAGGGAGAAAAGAATAAAAAAATCGGAATGTCTTCCTTGCGTTTTTGGTTTTAATTCGTCTCCTCTGTATTTTCCCAACTGGGAAAGAAGAGTATCCAAACAAATACTGATGAGATCTTGCCTGATTCAGAACAGATGTCAGGTAATGGTTTTAAACATCTGAATAAATTCCTGCAGTATCTTTTAGATCCACAAGGCACAGAAAAATGCCAACAGACACAGAGTGACCTTGTGTCCAGTTAATTTTTATTGAAATCACTGAATGAAGCTATACTGGAGAAAAATGAACATCCCAACCTATCCCAAAGGGTTACCAAGAGCAGAATCCATCCACTCTTCCCAAGCTACCCTTGATTTTAGGAAGGTTTATTAGAGTTTTGCTGCCACTTTTACTGGATCCTAAGCATGGGAGCTTTTTATAGAAATTAGAAAGAGGGAAATAAAAGTGCCACAGACTGATTCCAGCACAAACAACTCCCACGCTGCTGCCTGGCCCTGGAAGTGCAGCTTTTTCCAGGGTCAGGACAGAAAATCCTCACTTGGAACAACATATAAACATCTGCTTCTAAATCTGCACTTACATTTCCTTGTTTGACAAGATGAGAGATCCTTCTTTTTTGGCCAGGAAACAAGGTAGTTAAATTATCTTCTGTCTTTTCTTCATTTGCTTCCTCTTTGGATGGCTGGAAAACAAAACAGGAGAAGAGACTTGAAGATCCCTCGCAAGAGGGAGGTGTGGAAAGTCTCCTTCTGGGTTAACCTTGCAGGGGGCAGGTGAGAACACATGCTCAGCTGCTGGGCCACTGAGAAGAACCTTGCTGTGACCCCAGGAGCCACCAAGGATGCCAAGGAACAGCAGCAGGATGTTCCTACCCCTGCAGCAGCTCTGTGCTTGGGGCAGGATCAGCTTTACAGGAGCCTTGAGCAGCTCTCCCCTGCCAGCCACTCACAAACCTCACCTCTCACAGCATCCTTCCAGTCCAGGGGGTTTGGGGTGGTTTGGTTTATTTAACAAGGTGGGAAATTACTCATTTCTGCCCCAGGCAGGTGCTGACACCTGCTCAACTCCAAACCACAGTGCCCCCATCCCACATTTAGGGAAACATTTCTCTGTAGGTTCATCCACTGCTGTCACTGCAGGAAAACTCTGGTGACACAGCCCAGGTCACATCCACAAACTCAGCAGGAAGCTACTCCGAGCTGACACCTCAGACCTGCTCCTGGACAGGGAGAACCACTTGGAAATCTGCTTGAAATTCGACTCAGTTGTTAAATGATACAAAACACACTTCACAAGTTTATTTTTCCAAACTCCAGCTGCTCTGCAGACAATCTTGTTTTCAGTTTTTCGAAACAACTCCTGGCAAAACTCTGAGATGAGCCTGATGATCTCTAAAATTCAACAGAGCCCAAGGCTGGATTTAGGGGTTTAGCTCAGGCACCACTTGAGACAGGCCTGAGTTCATCACCACAAGGGCACTCTGGATGAGCACTTCACCCTGAATCACTTGGCTCCCTGGGAACTCCAGAGTCTGTTAATTCCGTTACATCCCTAATAAACTCTCTCACAATGCAATTCTCCCAGGTAGAAAAGCACTGCACTGCTTCCTGGAATCACAGAATCCTGGAATATCCTGAGCCGGGAGGGATCCCCAGGGATCACCAGCCCAGTCCCTGGCCCTGCCCAGACACCCCAACAGTCCCACCCTGGGCATCCCTGGCAGTGTTGTCCAAACTGCTCCTGCAGCTCCTGCAGCTCTGGCAGCCTCGGGGCTGGGACCATTCCCTGGGGAGCCTGGGCAGTGCCCAGCACCCTCGGGGGGAAGAACCTTTCCCTGAGCTCCATGCCAACCTCCCTACACATTCCTGAGACCAAACAACACAGGACTGTGCTGGTTTTGCACAGGCTGGTTTTTGGTAGCGGGATGGGAAAGGGGCACAGAGGTGGCTTCTGTGAGAAGCTGCTGGAAGCAATTCCAGCTAGAGAAGAGAATGAGGTGAGAACATGAGGGGGAAACAACATGGAGACACCAAGGGCAGCGGAGAAGGAGGGGCAGGAGGTGCCACAGCACTGGAGCTGAGGTTCCTCTGCAGGCCATGATGATGACCACGGTGAATGAGCTGTGCCCCTGCAGCCCCTGGGGATCCATGGGGGATGCAGAGATCCACCCACAGCCCCTGGGGATCCATGGGGGATGCACAGATCCACCCACAGCCCCTGGAGATCCATGAGGGATGCAGAGATCCACTCACAGCCCCTGGGGATCCACAGGGGATGCAGAGATCCACCCACAGCCCATGGGGATCCACGGGGGATGCAGAGATCCACCCACAGCCCCTGGGGATCCATGGGGGATGCAGAGATCCACCCACAGCCCCTGGGGATCCATGGGGGATGCAGAGATCCACCCACAGCCCCTGGGGGAGATGCCCACACCGGAGCAGGTGGATGCCTGGAGGAGGCTGTGATCCAGTGGGAGAGCTGGTGGAGAGAGGAGGCCCTGGCCTTGCAGGACTGCACCCCGTGGAAGAGAGAGCTCCCCAGAGTTTTGGGAGGACTGTGTGCCCGTGGGAGGGGCTCACACTGCAGCAGGTGTGGTGTGGCTGCTGCTCATGAGAGTGGAGCCATGCCAGACAAGTTCATGGAGAACTGTCTCCCGTGGGAGGGAGCCCATGGCCTCACGGGGGAAGGACTCCTCTCCCAGAGCAGTGGAAGAAAACCTTGGATGATGAGCTGACCAAACCCCCATGCCCTGTCTCCCTGCATTGTCAGTGGGAAGGAGGGAGGGGTTGGGGGAAGAAAAGGTGTTTTAAGGGCTTATTTTACTTCTCATTATCCTCCTCTGATTCTGTCAGTAATAAACTCACTTTGTACCTCTAAGCTGAGCCTGTTTTGCCCCTGGAGTGTTTTCTCCCAGTCCTTATCTCAACTCATGAACCCTTCATTTAAAATCCTTCTCTCCTCTGCACAGCTGTACCAGGGGAGGGTGAGTGAGTGACTTTCACGGGTGCCTGGTGTTTGGCCAGTGTCTAACCACAACACAGGTCTGATGCCTTAGGTTTTAACTTTTATATTTTCCCAGCCCTGCAGTGCCCAGTGTAACTCTGCAGTTCCCTGGAGCTCGTTCAGTGCTGTTCTCTCATGCTCACACTGACATAACAAAGCCTCTCCAGCTCGCTCTCCAAGGACACCTAGACCCTCCTGGGCCCAACAACTGCAAACCTTCATCTTGGGGACAGGGGGGCAAGCTTGGGCAAATTCCATCCTTGCCTGGCTTCTGCTTGGGGAATTGATGCTGATATCAAAGTGGGAAGAACTCGGGAGCTGGCATTGTCCATTTTGGGATGCACTGAGGCAGGAGCCTCTGGAGCCCAGAGTGTGACCTCTGAAGGCCTTTCAAACAAATCCCTCCTTTATTCCTGTCTAGTCTCTGTTTCTAGGGAGCCATTTAAGGCATCAGGTCCATCTAGAAAATTATTCCATAAACAAAAAAACTGCCCCATGACCAATGCCACCCACCAGGTGCCCACTCACAGACACCCATCTCCCAAAGAAGGATCCCTGTGCTGCAGTGATCCTTCCTAAAAGAGCAGGAAACCAAACCCAGTGCAGAGATGCAGAGGAGCCACACGTGGCTGTTGGCAGCTGAGCTTTGTCACTCCAGGCCACAATTAACTGTTGGCTGTGAGTGGCAGCCCCTGGTTCAGCACTTTCTGAATTCAGCCATTAGCAACTCCTGCTAAAGATTATGTGCCCTTCAACTACTTTCTTGTTATGTAAATACTGTCTTTTTACCTCCTTAGTCTGAAGCCCCTGGTACCACTGGAAGAAGTTTTACCCTCCATATCTTGCTTGCACCACCCACAAGGTATCCAGAGATCCTCAGCAACTACCTGCAGCATGCATTTAGAATAGGAAAGAGGAATTTGGAGACAAAGTGTCTGGTGACAAATACTGGACTTATTTGCATCAACAGCCTGTCCAGGTTCTACCTGCCCTATGTTCCTTAAACTCTGCTGCAACAAGGAGGCAATGCCCAGACTGGCAATCTCAGATTGGCTTTGAAACCCCCAAAACTCACCCCCTGCAGCCTTTTCTCCAGCCATCCACACCCCCAAGGTTCTCAGGCCAGATGGAGACAGAGTAACTGATAACCCTGAAAGCCTTCCACACAAAAGGGAACTGAACCCTCACATTTCACAGTAGCTCTCAATCCAGCAGGTAAATTCAGGTGCAAACACTTCCAGGCACTCAGTCATGACAAGGCTGAGATTCTCCCAACACATGGAATCTCCCTCTTCAGCTACTTGAGATAAGCAACATCACCAAACCAGAATCCTTCCACCTTAGGAGGGCACCAACCACCCCAACCCAGCATTACCTGCTTCCCCAGCCTTCCCTTGTCTTCAGTTTTCACATCTTTAGATTCATTAAAGATCCTGAGACACTCCTCCATGGGATCTGACTCAAAGTCCACATCTTTCTCAAGGATGGAATAATCAATGTCATCAGATGTTGAGGAAGATGATGATGATGACCTGGACAACTTTGAGCGCTTCACTTTCTTTTTCCTGTCCTTGTCACTCTCAGAGGCTGAGCCAGAGTCGGTCCCATCCGAGTCTGAGCTCACATCAAGCAGGGAGGAGGACAAAGGTTGCCCTTTGTCATCCTCATCTCCACTCTCATCTCCAAACAGGTCCACGTGACTCAAACTCTGCTGCTTCTGACCCTTCTTTGGGTCTCCTTTCCCTGCAGCACTGACCTTGTCTTTCTTTCGCTCCAGGCAAGTCTTGGTCCCTTTCTCTTTGTTTTTACGACCAGAGCTTTCCTTACCATTTTTCACATCAGCTGTTTTGCTCTGTGAGTCCTTCTTGCTGCTCCCCACTTTCTCTGTGCCCTTGGTGACACTCTCATTCTTGCTTTTCCCTGAACTGCTGGTGGTGGACTTGGATTTTTCTTTCTTACACCCATCCACCTTTTCTGACTTCTGTTTTTCAGGTTTCTTCAAGTTCCCATCTGTTTTCACTTTAATGCTTTTGTCTTTGCAATTTTTCTCTTCATTCTTGATTTTTAATTTTTCTTCTTTCTTGAGCACTTTGTCTGTATTTTTATTTTTCTCCTTCTTCCCAGTCTCACTGAGGTCTGGTGTTTTACTAACATCTGTTTTCTTCCTTTTTGTTTTGTCTTTGGAGTCTTTGCTTTTATTTTCAATTTCCTTGTTGCTCTTACCAGAACACAACTTCACTGCTTTTGCATTCTTGTCTGATGAGTTCTTGGCAAGGTTTTTCTGTGAATTTGGAAGGTCCTCCCTGTGCTGTGCTGCTTCTTTGCTCTCCTGGGAAGCAGAGCCATCCACTTTTGTGCTCTGCTCTTTGCTGGAGACCTCATTTGACTCACTCTCAGAACCAGCTTTTGAGGGTGAACTACCAGAAGCTGTTTTATATTCCACCTCAGCCTCATCTTCAGAGGAGGAGAACCTGGCCAACACCTCATCATCATCAGGATCTTCACAGAGCTTCTTCCGTGAGGGAGAATAAGACTCCTCATAATCAGAGGCCCTTTCCCTTTTGGAGCCTTTGCTCGTGGCTTTGCCCAGCAGCCTGGCAGAGTAATTGGAAAGGGGATCATATTCCAAATCCGTGGAAGGCTTGGAATCATCAATCACGTATTTATTGTTAGTGACAGTGCTGCTGTATTTTTTATTCTGTGCTACAGCCTTGGGGACATACTCCAGTGAGCTCCCTTTGGAGCGGGAGGAATCCAAAGTGTATTTACTGGAGCGGCCAGCAGCAGCCAGAGGAGTGGGGTTGTAGTCTGAGTTATTATTGAAGTTGTAGCTCCCTGGATTATACTCCAAGGAGGCAAAGGAATCATTCTGAGGCCCAGCAGCCAACACAGGTGAGTTTGAAATGAGTGAGGAGCCCTCTGAAGCACTCAGCTCCTTGGTGGTTTCCAGCAGCTCCTCGTACTTCTTCTGCTCCCTCTCCACTTCGTTCTTCACTGCCTCAATGGCCTTGTTGACCAGCTCCAGCTCCAGAATTCCGGGTGTGACATCTGTAATGTCAGCCAGACTGCCATCCTCTGCCTCCAGCGAGGGCCTGGGAAGCTCTGGGTTGTAGGGATCATAGCCTCGCTCTGGAAAGAGGGAAAAAATCATTTACTGCCAACAATTCAAGTAAAATTTAAAAGAGGTCTTTTTAAGGTCTGCTCTGATCAAACCTGAACTCTGAATGACACAACCACAAGCCACTCTTGCACCACAGAATAAATAAATGTTGGATACCAAAAGCCACCAGTGATGTTCTCTGGCCTAGACTAGACCAGATTGTACAAACTACTCCCAGGACTAAAGATCTGTTAACAAAGTGCTTTTAATGGAAAAGCTCTATAAATTAAATATTCTTCAGGGCACCAAAGAATAAGCTGTATTAGGCCCAAGGGAAGCTGATTGTGCACAGAATTATCTGCTTCATTCAATGGAGGAAAGAGGATTCCAGCATGAAACTCTGGATTAGGATCTCACTTCTCAATGCCAACACTTAAAGCCCACCAAGAGCCTCCAGTATTGCTCAGTGTTTCTCATGGTAGTTGCAGGAAAATCAGTCTGACCTGGACTGACAAACTGAGAGCTGCTGCTAAGGAAAAACTACAACAGGCAACACAATTCAGCCACTGAGAGCAACCACCAAGACAAGAACACTGAACACCCCAAACATTTCCTTTTTCAGAAAAGTGCCTTCAGTGGCCTCTCTTCCACATCCAGCCTGGAGAAGAGAAGGCTCCAGGGACACCTCAGAGCCCCTGGCAGGGCCTAAAGGGGCTCCAGGAGAGCTGGAGAGGGACTGGGGACAAGGCATGGAGGGACAGGAGCCAGGGAATGGCTTCCCAGTGGCAGAGGGCAGGGCTGGGTGGGATATTGGGAAGGAATTGTTCCCTGGGAGGGTGGGCAGGCCCTGGCACAGGGTGCCCAGAGCAGCTGGGGCTGCCCCTGGATCCCTGGCAGTGCCCAAGGCCAGGCTGGACATTGGGGCTGGGAGCAGCCTGGGACAGTGGGAGGTGTCTCTGCCATGGCAGGGAGTTGGAATGAGATGATTTTTGAAGTTCCTCCCAACCCATACCATCCCAGGACTCCAAGGAAGACAGCTGCACTGAGCAAACCCACAGAAGCTACATGAACATTAACAGCTGCTTTTTGACTCCAAACTGTTTTCAATCCTTATCACAGCTGACATTCCAGAGGAACTTCTTGTTCTCTGCTGCAAGGACAGTACTGAAACTGGCTCTCCAATGTGGATGTGCAGAAGAACCAAACAATAAGCAAAGAGAAAGAAGACAGAAAATAAAAAGCTCTCAGGTCTAAGAGGGATGAGAGAATTTCTTGTACCAGTCAGAAACAAACAGTGTTCAAGAGCTCTTTCTTCCATTCTCATAAGACTGAGGAGTTTGGGGTTTTTTGGGGGGAGCAGGGGTAGGTTTGGGGTTTTTAGAGAGGATGCATGAATGCACAGCTTCCTTTGGCAACAGGAAAAGGATCTGTCTAGCAGTTGGCAGAACTGGCCCCCAAGGAAGCAAAATGAAAGAGGCTGGGTTAAAATAAAGGCAGCAGTTTCAGAAAACACTTTTTATCCCTTTGGGTTTGTGAAGTTTTTTTCCAAACCAATTAGCTCCTGATTGAACAGGGACTCTGGGCAATGGCAGTGTGATGTCACCACCTTCCACAGGCCTGTCTGAGCCCTGTTCAGAGGCAGAAAGGTGGAGGAGGAGGAACAAGGTGCTATTTCTATAAGCAGTTCCCCTCCAGCTATTGCAGAGAGCTGTAATGATGACACAAAGAGCATTTCCAAAGCCACTCCTCCCTTGGACACCCAGCACAGCCAGGGACAGGGAGGGAGCAGGTGACAAACCAAGGCAGTGGGCACTGGACAGGTCAATTCCTGGTTAGAAACCTCGAAGAAAAGCAGGCAACAAGGAAAAAACATGAACAAACTCATATGTAAACAGCAGCAGCATCAAGGCAAGGATATGTACAGATTATTAAAATGAGAAGGGGTAACATCAGCCTAAGAAGTGATAAGGAGCAGAGATAAGGAGCCCTCCATGCCCACCACTCATCTCTGACCACAGTGTGAAACATCAGCTCCACACTGGCAGACAGGACCAGAGCACTGAAGCTGGAGGAGTCAGATATTACTTTCTAAATCAGAACTGAGACCTCAAATTCAGCACGAATATTTTAAGGGAACAGCTGAAAGCCTGATAATTCATGCAGGGCTACATATCAGATGGTCTGCAAACAGAGAACACAGTCTGGATCTAGAGACTTGCCAAAATAAAGCAACAAACCCTAACCAAACAAAAGCCATCTTGTCCGTGAAGAAAACCAAATTATTTTAAATGTTATCAGGATCAAGGAAAGCAGAGGGCAACCCCAGCACAGACCTGGTGTCTGAGTCTCTGCTGTTCATCTCCAGCATAAAACTCCTGGCACATTTTCTGTGGCTGGAATGGCCAGATGAAAACACACATTAGAACTCAGGACATGCCCCAGGCTTTGAGACAGGGCAGGGGAAGAGCTCTTGTGGAAGTGTGGGGGAGGCCTGATGGATTCTCCAGCACTGTTGATCAAAGGCTGCCTGGTCATGAAAGACTTGTGGAAGTGGCTCCACACTGTCCATCAGCACCATCCCCTCTGGCCACCAGGCACCTGCAGATAAGGCAGCAGAAACACAGCAGGAGGGGGTTTATTTATATGAAAACACACACACAAATATATATATATATATACATATATGTGTGTGTGTGTATGATGAGGCATAAACACACAAGTCTTCAAACCAGAGATGTTCAATCTGCTGTCTGAAATCAGAGCAGCTTTTCAGCTGCCAAACTACACTCCCAGGAACCAGGAAAGGATCTTGCTGCCACTGGGATCTGACACTCCAAGGAGTCTGCTTCACCTGCTCCTCAATTCCTCCTCTGTCACGATCCTGGCTGCTCAGGGTGTACAGGATGAGCTGCACTGGGGTTGCTGCTCTGATCTACCAATGGCTGCAGGTCCAGAGGAAGCAAAAGGAGTGAGAGGCACTCAGAGTAAAGAACTCTTTTTGGAGAGCTGGAAAGCAGAGTCTGCTCTGTCCCTCGGGAATCACGAGATAAAGAGACTTGAGATGCCAACTCCCGGCAGGATTGTGAACTAAACACTTTTGAAAGTATAAACTATTTTAACAAATTAATGTACCTCAGACACATGGAATAACCCTCCTGAGACACAAGGTGAGGTTACCATCAATATTATAGAAAACAAGTTATTAGTATTTTACACAGAACCTCAGTGAACATTTTATTTAACCCAGAACCACTTTAGAACACACCCAACTGAGCTGTGCTTAAATCAGCCATTGCAGCACAGAAAACACGGAAGCATAGAACAAGATTCTGCCTAAAAAACACCCAGGCTGATGGGTTTTTTCCTGATTAATGACACGAGGCCTCAGTTCCAAGGCGGAGCTGGATTATTACAAAGCTTCCCTGAGCCAGAGACTCCTCACTGGTCCTTCTAGTTTGGGCAACAGGCAAGGGCAGTAAACAAAACTGACATTAAAGAAGAGTGGGAGGACAAGGTCGCCTGAGTGAAGGTAAAACTTATTTTACAGTGAATCATTCCAGAGAAAAGTCTTTTTTTTTTTTTGTCCAGCCCTACCACAGCACATACCTGAGATGTTTTAAATACAGAAAAGCCCAAATGTGTGACAGCTGCTGGTCAACGCAGACCTGCAGGTTTTGGAAAAGGAGTTCAGGTCTAAAATGCATGTGGGAAACAGAATCCCAGGATGGTTTGGGTTGGGAGGGACCTTAAAGCTCACCCAGTTCCACCCCTGCCATGGCAGGGACACCTTCCACTGTCCCAGGCTGCTCCAAGCCCCATCCAACCTTGGGCACTTGCAGGGATGCAGCAGCCACAGCTGCTCTGAGCAACTGGATGACAACTGCTTCTTCCAGATCCACCAGAGCTGCTCAGCTGCTGCTGCTGCCAGACAAAAAGGCAGCAAAAATTAGAAACTTTCAAATTTACACCAATTAGGAATTCAAAATGAAAGGCTTTGCTGGCCAAGCTGCAGAGACACCAGCACAGGTCAAAAGACATTGAAGATTTCTTGTAGTGAACCTAC
>VZRF01013480.1:0-38757 GCA_013396875.1 Vireo altiloquus
AACTTGTACCATCACTGCCCAAAAGAGAAAAACCAGCTGCAGTTAATAAGGATGTTTCCTTTTTTAATTTTTTTTTTTAATGCAAGATCTTTTGGTTTACTAAAGCAGGAATTTTTTTTTTTGCTGGCCAGCCTTCGCGTANAAGCAGGAATTAAAGGCAAAAGAAACACCTTAATGTGGGTTTTGCTGGGGCCATACTGAATAATCATGTTTAAAAATGAACCATGTGCGTTCGTCAAGTGTTATGTTTCAATAATCAGTGCTCCAAAAGGCATTAATTATCAGGGTTATGTGAAACTGTCATCATGGCCCAGCACAGCCCCTCAAGGGTCAAGGCTGCTTGGCAAGTGTGAGAAAAGCCACTGCTGTGAGCCAGAGATGAGTCTGTAGCACTGAAGAAAACTAGGCACAGCTGGACAGGCTTATCTTTTTGTGTTAGGTCTGTGCCCAGATGTTTGAATGGAAGGCAGCTCTGGAGATGCTTAAAGTAAAGTAAAAAGGAAATAAAGAATAATTGCATTGAGGTTTTGCTGTCTACTCAACACTTCCTCACCTGAGCTAAGCCAGTAATGTCTGGAGAAACTACATAGCACAGAGTGAGGCTGATTTACAGCAGGCACAAAACTGGCTATTAAAATCTTTGTGTCCTAGAGAATGCCTTCTCTTTACTAGCTCAATTTACGCAGACAGGTGAGTGTATCAGGGTAGAGAGTGGATGTAGGAAAGCAGCAATGAGCCCCGACTGGCTTCTAACAGCAGCATTATCTTAATAGTTATTAAATGAGGTGAAAATAAGCTGAGGGGAAGCATGAGAGGAAAATTCAGGGGCAAGTGGCAGAGCTCAGTGAGCTGCATCATTAAGATGCTGCAAGAGATAGAGGACAAACATCTGCAAATCACAAACACACTTGCCAGCTCAGAACTGCAGAGAAGTTTGCCAGTTTCTCGCCTCTCCTGTGCTCAGATAGAGTTCTTTTAAAATGAAATAGAAGAAGGCCCATGCAAAAGAAAATCTATCCCAAGGCCTTCCTTAGGTAGGGCTATGCCTTTTAACCTTTTATACCTTTGGGCTATACCAGCTTAAATAGTCTGGTGGACAATTACATTCTGTGCTTAAGGAAAACTCTTATACTACAAAGGAATCTCAAAAAAAAAAAAAAAAAAGCAAGATCCAGTTTTCAGGATGTCCAAGTGGCAAAAGAAATTGCATAGATAATATGTATTTTTACAAATGCATTTCCCTCTCTTATTTGTTTTATCCTTAGTGTGCAATTTAGATGTATCTAATACATAGCAAGGTTGCATGAGAGTGGGCTAAGCTAAGTGCTTAAGTCCTTAAGCACAAAGTGCTGCTGAGTTTGTGATTTGGGCTGACAAGTTTGGTACCATTAACTCAAATAATTTTTCCCATGGCATTTAAGGCAAAGTTCCCTTTGGAAGCTCTCTGGCTCTTTTTTTTCCCCCAAGACTCCAGTCTCAGAGAAGAGCCTGTGTTTTCCTGGCTGGTTCTGCAGATGAGTCAGTTGATGCCTCATCATGCCTCATGATGCCACCAGGTCATCAGGATTTATGGTGTGATCCTTGTCCACCTTCGCCTCTCTCTGAAGTTAGCTCAGTACATTCACACAGGAAAGGAATAACCTGCTCTTGTTGGATAGTAACTTCATCTCACTGCATAGCTCACTTGCAATAGTCCTCTCACTATTACACAGCAATATTTGCACATGAAATAGACACCAGCACCCCTTCTCTTACAGCTCAGGAACCTGTTCCAGAAGATGTGGTCATCTCTGAGCCCTGGGGAACAGGGAGGGAGGAAAGTGCGTGGTGTGCACGAAACACATGGCTCAAGGGGTTTTGCTGCTTGGAATTTCTTGTCTCTGAACTTAACTTCACCTGGTCAGAGAAGCTGCTTCACCTGGTGGTGTGAAGGTGGGAGAAGAGAGGCAGCCGCTTCATCTTAATCAACCCTTTTCACCCTTCTGCTCTGGATGGCAGACCTGAAAGTTCGGCAAAGAAACCTGCTCTGACACAGACCATCCTGTTGGCTCTCAGTAGAAAGTTGTGTCCCTTCCTTCCCCAAAGGAATGTGGCAACCCCTCCCAGAGAGCGTCCCTTGTGCTAACATGGCAAGTGGAGAAGGCACATAAGGCTATGTGCTCTGTGGGGAAAGCTGTGATCCAACCAGTGGCCATTCTGTGGCTTTCAGCTGACCTGGAAATCTGAACATCCCCACGGGATGGGCTGTGCTCTCAAAAGTTGTCTTCAACAGCAGTGAATTGCACCCTGAGAAAAGCCTGAAGCATAATGCTCTGAGGGCTGTGTTTCGAAATGTGCTTGACAAGCCTGTGTTTTGAACAGCCTCTGAAGACACCGCTGAAAACCAAGGCTTTGCCAGTGTAGTCATGCCCAAGTTGAACTCAGTTTGTACAGTCTCCTGGTACAGGATCAAATTTGCCAAATCAGACACCAAACTGTGTGAATTTTCATGACTGAATTCCTTCTTAACATAAGGGCATTTTTTTATTATGAGCAGCCAGCTTCTTTTTCTTTCTCTGCAATTAGCTGGGAACAATCAATCTTCCTGATGGCCCTCTAAAAACTGAAAAGATCAAATATATTCAAACTGCTTCAAAAGTTGCATGTCCTTAGGGACAAAAGTGAGAGGTTATGACACTGCTGTAGAGCTTGCAGTCAGTTGGTATGAAAGTAAGTTGTTTTAAAGGACTTGGAGCTACCTGTTAACAGTGAATAAGAAGTCTTGGGGAAATGGGACTGCAGGTGGTCCAGGAAAAGACACTTAGCAAAAGCATTTTCACTCCCTCACTTGTGAGAAACAGGCTGAGAGCAATGATTTCAAAATGTCTAACGAAGAGGTAGAGTGTTTTAAAAGTACTTTCAAAACTTTTCCTGACAGTGAGTCTTCCAATCTCTAGAATTATTGTGGTCTGCTTTTAACAGGTGGGGTGCAGTGAAAGTGTTTAAATACCCCAGGAAAGCATTAAACTCTATGGAGCATATTTGTGCTACTCAGTGGTGCAGAGACTCAAGGTTTCTGCAGAAAATTGTCAATGTATTATGGAAAAGATAATTCTGTTTTCTAAGCCAGAACTGTTACCTCTGCCTGGGATGTCTGTGTGCCATGTAGACATACATACATTTCTATGCAGACTTATTTCTATCTTGATTCATGAGAAAGGTCCCCACATTTTTTACTACGTATCTCACTGGTTGTAGAGGAGTTAAAAATCGTGCGTCACTTGTGAAGGATAAATTCCCATGGCTTTATTTGAAAATCACTTTGAATGAACACTTCTCCTTCAGATCTGAAGAAGGCTCCGTTTGATTTTTCAAAGACACGATATTGGTTTCCTAAAACCCATTACTTTTTCCTACAAACCTTCTCATGCAGTGTAATATGGGAATAACCTGTACTGCAGAGGAAAGAAAATTATGTGATAATAGGACAAAGACATGGTGTTTTCATGAATGGACAAATTTGCTACAGTTCCACTGATTGGCGTGGGTGGGCCTACAAGTGGAGGCTGAAAATGCCAAAGAGCTGCCTCAGGAAATGGTGGCAGACAGTGAGGGGCATTACAGTACATGGCTGCAAAAACAACCTGGCTAAGTGAAATCAGTTATTTCACAAAGCCAGGGCTGGGCAGAGAGCCACAGGAACCACACATTCTCCTGGATCACCTTGCGTGTCAATGGCAACAACAACAACAAAAAGGCCATTGCTGGCAAGCACCTGACACAGATTAAAAATATGGATTGGTTTTCAATTATTTTCAAGAAGTTAACATTCAAAATGAGCTAGTTTGACTACATGCCATGGAAAGCCCAAATGCCATTTTAACCCAAATCAAAAAATCTGTGTCAATCAAAACAACATGGAGGGGAAAGAAATCTGTCATGATGGCATCTGTCAGAACCTGGGGGTTTTAACAACTGATCTGAATGGCTCTGGATAAAGGGATTAATTGATTAATTTTGTTATTAGTTGATTATGGGGCCTTTTTAATATTATGGATTTTCTGAAAACAAAACATAATCTTAACCGTTCATTTTCCATTATAAATATAAACTAAAGTCTGGTAAAGCCTGTGAGAGCATTTGCATATGTCAAAACATACAGATGAACTTTGGGATGTGGGGGAAAGAAAAAATGAAGAGCTATTTCTAGATGATAAAGAAGATTACTCCAGTATTCCCTTTTTTCCCATTGTGCCAGGGAGAAGAAAAGACAGTCAGGCCATGCTCTGCATCAAACTCTCCACATGAATTTCCATACTCAGTTTAGTAATGAGACTTTCCACAAAAACCCTCACTAACATTCCCTTTTTGGGGTGGCTGATGATAAGACATCCAGAACTGGCTAGGGAAAAGCACTGCACCAAGCAGCGGAGCTGAGATTGTTACCTAAGAAATATATTTGCTTTCTCTTTTTTGACCAAATTGTTTACAGCTGAACAGCTCATTTTACTTGTATTTTTCTGTGAAGCAGATAATATTCAATCACCTGCTGAGTTATAGTCTAAAAAACAGTAGGTCTTCATTATTCAGGGTGGTGAACTCAATTGTCTCATGCAAAGGAGTTGAACACCCATTGACTGCAGCAAGCTCAGTTCAGACAATGCTGGAAAATGGTCTTTGTTTTACGAGAATTGAAAAGTGATTAAACACTTGACTCTTATAATGCATTCACATGAATTCCTGTCATGCTGCAGTCTGCCATTGCAAATACTTATTTTGTCAATTATCTCAACTGGAATAACACAGGAACAGCTCAGATGTTGCATATGAGGTTAACTTCTCTGCTTTATTTTGAAAATTCTTTAAAATAGCCAACTTATTTTTCTCTAGAAATTGCAGGTAGAATGTGTTCTTTCTCAATAAACTTTCAACCTTTAACTCAGGTTTCCAGTGAATATTATTTCAATTGAGGAACAGCAAGATATGAATGCAGCTCACTGCTACAGAAAGAATATGACATTTTTCCTTCACATCTCTTCCATCTCTTCCAGTGAACCTTCATACTACCAGTGTTGTTGACTAATATATTAATTTATGAAAAAAACCCTAAAGTATTTAGATCCCTTATTACGCATTGTGGGTCCAGTAATTTGCAAGGTGATGAATTAAATATTGCATTTTGAGGTTTTATGCTGGCTCCTGGCAGCGTAAGATGTCTAAGTTAAGATTTTGCCCTACTCTGTATTGGTCTAGCCAAGAAATTTTACCTGCTTTGCTAAGCATCAATTTTTGTTCAGGGCTTAGATATCAATTCTAGGTTTTCCCACCAGTAGTTTGGATTATTCTTCAGAAGAACTACAGCATTAAGAACAAGAAGTTTCAGACATCGAAGTCCTCTGGAGTTGAAAGTTATTTTTGCTTGTATTCTCTGAACCCTGATGCTCATGCTTCTTTCCTTTCCAATACAACAGAAGCACTTCCTCTGAGCTGCACCTGTCTCCCATCTGAGTTTGAGAGCCAAGAGGATATCTATAGCCACAGAGGTACCACTTGAGCCTCTAAAACATTTTCAGACATTTCTACATCATCTTCTATGGGTGGTGCCTGAAAAATGAAACCCAGTACACATTTGAGTACATCTGTAGCAGTGGTTCAATAGCCAAAAAAGGAAGGAAAACCAAGTTTCATATACAAATTATATACAGGTATATAATAATATACTATATGTATTGTATATGTGTATACAAAACATGTACCTTTATATAATAATACAGGTTTGTCTATTAGATGGTGTGTATAATATACTATATACTATGTATTATACACTACAGTCATGGAATAAATTGTTGTTATTTCTAATTGGATAACTCTGTTCTGCAGAGATCCTGTCTGACCTGCAAAAAGTTCCGAGTAAGGACACTATTTGCTGATGTGATTAGAAGGGCACAGGTAAAATGAGCAGCTGGTCCTAGTGATTTTATTTGCAACGTGATGGATAGCATTTTCCAGAAAATGTCAGAAGGAAATGCGTAGTATTTCATCTGTGTGTTTTGCCTTGATCCACATGTGTAGAACTGATCACTAATGTATATGCAATTAATTTTTTGACAATTTGTAGTACCAGGGAGAAAACTGTGTTAACACTGAGGCACTAGGATAGAAGAAAAATGACTGACAGAAAGACAGCTCTTTTCCTGGCAGTGCAGGGCCACAGTCAGTTGTTGCTAACAGTCTCCAAACTACATAGAGAAGATTTTGTCAACACAGTGTCAAAGCAGTTATCTTCTGGGACAAAAGTGCTTTATTTATGGGGACAAAAGAATCTCTTTTCTGTTAATACGGAAGAAGCAAGGACAACTAAATCAGAGCTCTGTTTTGAAAGAGAAAACTTCAATCTGAAACCACCCAATAGTGCATGAAATCAGTAATTAAAAGAGAACAAAGTTATTTAAACCTTATGTTGACCTTGAACAGGCAGAACAAGTGGAGAGGCACCACACACATGTGCACACACTCCATGTCTTTGTTAGAAATCATTGCTCTGTTTTCAGTTGGGTAGAGTATTTCTTGGTGATTCGGATATGTCTGTCCCGTTTTCAAAAGCTACTTGGATGCTTCCATCCTACTGAACATCAGAGACAGAGTCAGAGGCACCCTGAGCTGGCTGGTTAAGGTGGAATTTTATCAGTGGCTGTCGCTGATGTCTGGGCTTAGGCTGAGTTACACTTGCATGTAAACTGCTGCTACTTTGAACTATTTTTTGTTTTTAAAATTGTCTTTTGATGCTGTATGAACAATAAATACAGTTGTTTCAATAATTATGGCTGGCCACTGCATACTGCTGGCTGCTGGTTCTCAAAGGGGAACCACAAAACTTGCCAAGTGGTAAGAGCAGTTTGCATACATTGAAAGTTTAATTGGATTCTTGTTTAAGAGGAGAGGAATTATGCAATTAGGCATGGAAAACATAAATATAAGGCTGTTATGGGCTGTCTACATGCAGAAACAAAAATAAATGGTAATTAACCCTGAAGTTGTTATATGGAGGGACATAAATTCCAGTAAGGGAGAAGACACACTTCTGATGACCAAGTCACTCACCTGACCCTCTCCATGTCATCCTGGAACAAAACAACCACCTCTTCTTCTGAGAATTTGAAAGCAATCAGCCTTTTAAAAACAAGAACATTTGGTCCACAGCTTCAGTGAGCTGACATTAACCTTCACCTCACTTGTGTTGCTAGAGGTGGTCACGGCCGTGCTGTGAAGTCAGTAGCCCCAGGCACCTTCTCCCCACTGCTCCCCACAGGGAGCTCTGAAGAGAGCAGAAGGGAGGCTGTGGTCCAGTGGCAGAGCCCACTGGCACCGCAGCTGTAGGATGGAGGCAATCAAGGGATCATAGAGAAAGTCATTCTGCCAGCCCTCTTAAAAAACACTTAAAATGTCTTTCTTCTCCAAATAAATAATAAAAGAGTTGGAAAGTCCTACCTAAAAACTGTGAGTGAAGGAAAAGGGAAAGAGAAGAATATCAGTGTGATAGGACTTGAAAGATTCTTTTTTTTTGAGTTACAAAATTTTGTTTCCTTCTGGGACCCCAGAAGGTGCAGATCCAGGAAAAGCAGAGATATTTTTCTTCAGATTATGCAGGCGCTGGGGATAATAGTAATTAGTTCATCTACTGCAGGAATGTAAAGTCTCCTGGCTGGAACTCAGGCACAGTGACTCACACCTTGGAGGAGATTAAGTATTGTTTTAATTCAAATCCCTACAGGGAAGACAGGTGGACAGAATGTAATTACTAGGACACTGAGCATAACAGTCTACCTCTGAAAAAGTGTATTATGCTCTATAATATCTGTGAGCAGACAGGATATTGTTTTTTCATCTGCAAGTTGGATGTCAAATAAATTCATAACTTTCTCAAGTGTCCTGTATACATTTGAAAAGGGCAATTTTTGGAATGAAGATTGAAATTTCAGAGACAGCTCCTGCTGTCATGTAAAGAAGTAATTGCTAACCTATGACAGGGATCATCCTTTAATATCTCAAGACAGCAGCCCTCAAAACTTGTATAAATCTTTATCCCAGTTTGTTTGAAGGGATCTATACTGGATTGTCTTATTCATGCTCCCTGCATCTGTACAAGACTGAATTTTGTTATACCTCAATCATTCCTAGTAAATTTTGAGCAAAAGGGTCCAGCCCGGTTTTCACAGCTGAAGAACTTAATTTGTTGTGATTTATTATTGAAATAGCTCTTCTTCTGTAGCAGAGAGTTTGATAAAAGCAGAATAAAAAAAAATGGGCAGGCAAGATCCACTTATCAGTCACAATTATGGTTTGTCAGATCCTACTGATTGCAATACGTGTGATGGCAGTTCTTCAGGATGGTAAGCATGAAGTGAAAACGTGCATGGTGCCCACCGTGGTGTGGCACAAATGTAGGAAGTGAGAAACAGCCTAAAACCAAACATTTGTTCTAAACATCAAAACCTAAAAAAGACATATCCTTAGCAAACTTTCCCTGTTTCTAAAACTTCTGGTTTGCATTACTGGGAACAGTGCACACCATTGAAAATCATTGTCTTGCCAAGAAAACATAATTTAACTTAAAAATTACTCAGACAACCATGTTTATAGAGGCACACACACAAGTGTTTTGGACAGTAAAAAAAGGGGTGACTGTGACATCCCTGAAAGAAATAGACAAGTGGAGGTGGGTGTGTAGGGCCTGGCAAACCAAACTGTTCTAAAGTTGCTGAAACAGGATCCCACAAATCTACAGATTGATCAGTGAGGAATCCAGTTAACAAGGACTCGGCCACATAAGTGGATGAGAAGAACAGGGCTCTGAAATCCAGTGGAAGTTTTATTATTGTGAGTTCAGCATTAAAATTATTTATGGAAATAGGAAATGCTTAAGACTGACAGATGATTTATGTCAGAATAGATGGAAAATTTGACCTGAATTTGAAAGGCATCCATTCATTGTTACTTTGCTTATATACACTTACCTCTTTTAAGGAAGACAGTATATAATTTTTCAGTAGGTGACAGTCCAAAGGTAAAGATGTATATGTGCAGAATAGCTGGGAAGGGCTCTGAGTGGGTGAAGAAACTTAGAAATTGAGATCTTTTAGTGGAAAGGAGAAGCTGTTAGTTCAGTATACTGTGAAACACCTCCAATTTTCACTACCTAGGTTTTCTTTTCTATTTCAGTGATTAGAAAAAAAAACTTACACCAGTCAAATGGTCTGGAGGAAAAATGCCCTGTTCTGTCATAGAAGTTACTGTAGTGAGACTGTCTCCCACAGGCTGCACAGCAAACCTGTGCAGTAGATGCATCTGGTGCTGAATGACGAAAAAGAGCTTATTTTAAAGTCAAAAATTTTCTCATGAGAATGCTTTATCTGAAATTTTAAAAGTGGGCAAAAAAACTTTCCTGTCTGTGCTGATCCTTGCAGAGGTCCTCATTCCATGTGGCATTTGAGCTCATCTTTAACTGTTTAGTTAGATAAGGATGGCAGCTTTTGTGTTCTTTGTAAATATCATATTATATGCGTAAGCTTACTTTTTGTGATTCATGTTCCCTGTAAAATAAATTACAAACCTTTAGATGGGACTTAGTGTGGATTTCAGAGATAAATGTGTATACATTTTTATAGACTTGGTTTGTGTATGTCTCTGCATAAATATATTTATTTTATTATAAAACCCAATTATTTGAAGTCCATAAAAAATTCTAGTCAAATGCAATATTTTGGTTTTGTCCAGAAATCTTTGATCACATGTGATACTACATTGGCTCTGACTGATGAAATGCATGACAGAAGTAATCCTCTCTAGCAAGAAAGGACTTGACTTTGTCGTCTCTCTATTGTTCATTAAAGGACGTGAAGTTATTTTTTTCCAAAGCCTAAGAACTCTTTTTCATGAGTGATCTTTCTTTTTTTTTTGGCAAGGCTTTTCTGTCTCTGACTGGAAAATTATCTTTGGTTTGTGGAAAAAAAAGAAAGCATAATCTGTATAAAATATTGTAGTGGACTTAATGAAAAGCCCCCCCTCAAGTTATTTTTATCCCTTCATCTGGAACTATAGCATGAACTAATTTTGCTTCCCTTCCCTGAACAAAGGTCATCACCTTTCAATCTCAAGGGAAAACCAGTAAATTGTACTTAGTTTAAATTCACCATTGACAAGACGCAGTGATGTGGAGTCAAACTTATGTAGCCTGTAGGTCACACGGCAGTTGTGCACTGTGCTCCATTTAGCTGTTCTGGGTCAGGTGGAAGGGCCCAGAGGAACAGCTGTATATCTGAAAGTCACAGTTCCTCCTTTGCTCCTTTTGCTTCTGCAGTTGTACTTCTTCATCCTTGCGTCTGTGGGAGAGGGGAGCACTGCTTGCTCTGCTGTCCCACAGAAGCTCATTTCCCCCACTGGTGTGAGACTTAGGGCAGGGTTTTTGAGTGAAGAGTAAGGTGGCCCTGCTTGTTTATCCCGTGCTGATTGCCAGGTGCCAAGGGTCCTGCTCTCACTGAGCTCACAGGTGGGGTCTGGTCCAGGACCTCACTCATCATTCATAGACATACACACAGAGGGAAGCAGCCGGCTGCTCTCCTCCTGCTGACCCCCCTGATCCCAGCAGGCAGGAGTGGTGGGTCTCACCTTTCCATCACCTTTCTTTTCTCCCCATCCAGGGAGGGTCTCTAAAACACATTATAGACTTGTAGTGCATGTCAGCAAGGCTGTAGGTTCAAGATGAGCTGTGCTTTCAAACCTCTAAAAGCTATGCATTTAGCTTAAGCTTGCTGGAACCCTCACAATCAACAGCCAGTGCTGTTTGACAATGTTCAGTTAATTATCCCACCAAGAATGGTGCCTAAACCAGACTTTCAACAAACAATCAACTCGCCTCCCTCCAAATTTGCTATAGCAGAATCCAGAGTATGACCCTGTCAGGCAGGAGGTCAACATACTCCATTTACAATTGGAGGTCCCTTCAAACACCTTCCTGGTAGATAATATTTTTTCAAGTCTGTTAAGGTATGTGTATGTTTTTAAGAGGGAGAAGTGGCAATGGTAGGTACTGACTGAGAACAGTAGGGGAGGTAGGAAATAAAAGGTTAAGACTCCAGTGCTGGACATAGACAAGAGAGACACTGAAGGTGTCAGAGCAATGTGGCTCAGGGCAGGTGTGAACTGTCACAATCAGACACAGCAGAAAGAAGGCGGGTAGCCTGTGAAGGCTCCCCCTCAACAACTGTATTTGAAATGGCAACCAAAGCAGGGACAAAGGGGCAACACCATCACAGAAGAAAGTTCTGGATGGTCTTAACTGGACGGTAAGTGAACCTTGGGGAATCTGGGTGGCTGCAGTAGAAGTCAGGGGAGAAGCTGACTGTGGTAAGGTGAAAGGCTGCAAATGTTTGAGCAAAAGCACTGTCAGAGTGGGAAAGGGAGACAGGTGAGGTGCAAAAGTGAACAGATAGAATGAGAAAGATCCAGAATCTAGGTGAATATACAGACTAAAGGAGAGAGCTGGGTTAAAGATGAAATAGAGAGCAAGAACTTGAATCAATCTCCTTAACATTTGCTAGTGCATGAAACAGAATGTATGACATATAGTGAACACTTTAATTGAGAGATGGGGAAGAGCTGGCAACAAAGAAGTGAAGGACATGCCTAGATCTGGGAGGGGTGCATTGCAGCAGCAGGATGGAGCTTTCACACGATAGAGGCCAGGCTGGTCCTATTACTCTAAACAAAGGCTTTTAATCCACCAGAAGGCAAATCTTTCTCCAAATTCAATAGGAGCAGGTTGAGGCCATGTGTTGATGGATACAAACTTAATGTGTGACTTGATAGTCACAATCACCTGTTGTAAGAGGAAAATGAAGGACTGGTCTCATATGGTATTGTTTCACAGCCAGCTGCTGCAAGTACAGATGCATGCATGATATGCTGAGCCGGGGGGAGTCCAGGTGACAGATGAAGTAGCTTGTGTGCCATAACAAAAAACAAACTAGAGAGATGTGTTTAAAAGCAAAATCTACATCATTAAGTCTCCACCTCAACAGCACTTCTTAGGATCAACGAGGCTTTTCCCACTCATTAACAACCAGGAGTTTTGTATGTCTGCCACTGCTTTCTCAGTGCGATAGGCCTATGGTCATCAATCTGCAGCAATGTGTACTTCCTCTGGAAAGATCAATCTTGCTTAGGAAGGAAACAGTGCTGCAAAGTCATAGGAGAAATTCTTATCTAAAAAAATGTCCTGTGCTCTGAATTTAGTCAGGACACCAGCAAAGAGGAATGAATCAAATATACAGTGTATAAAGCACCAGTTCAATTGCCAAGTGTAAAACCATGAGTAATGTCCTGTTATCAGCTGATTCACTCAGGGCATTCTCAATGTGTTTTAAACCCAAGAAGACTGTCCCAGCCAGCATCAGCGCAATAGCATTCCTCCTGATGACCTCAGATTTAGTTTGATAAGTTCTTCCATCACATAAAGTGACTGTGGAAGGACAACCAGACCTGACCACAGCTTTATGAAAAAGCAAAATTTAGCATCAATATTGCAATCTTGTTCCTTATGCTCACAATAGAATCTATAAATTGATGGCAATTTCTTTAACTATAAAATACATTTTAACAGTAGCTTGTGTCAGGTTTTGGAAGGTCATACATCTAACATTTTGGAGTCTATCACTTAAACATCTTATCCAGCATTTTGATAAGAGAGCAAGGTCCTCTGCTAAAGGAAAGACAATTAATCCAATAATTCTTAGCAGCAGCAAAGATAGCTTCATGGTACATGATTTATGTTCCTGTGAGGCAGGAGTAGTGGCCTAGGCTGGGAGGTTGGGTGGTGGTCTGCATGCATTTGTCTCAACTAAGAAGCAAACTCCACCTCACTAAAAATGGCTCTGTGTGTGGTGGCTTAAATTTTTCAGTGCTTTAGTGCACAGGAGGCATCCAGGCTGAAGACAGCCAGCTCTCTTTCACTGGTGTGGCTGAGGTCTCTCTTTCAGGTGAGTGCCAGAGCACTCCCCAGACTTTTGGGGAGATGCTACACAGCAAGGAAATTGGTAAATGGAGATCTACTGGAAAACACCACACAGGCCTGGATGGGGTGGCTTGGGTTTGGCAGGCAGGGAGCAGAGGAGGGAGAAATGCCCCATGGTTACAGGGATGCATCAGCAGTCACAAACCTCCCCTGAGTTCACCCATTGCCTCCCCAGCCCCCAGTTGCCACAGAACATTTTGCTTGGGCTGTGCATAGAGTCTGGAATTGACATCAGACAGGATTTGCACATAGAGAAGAGGCACCAGGGCAATCTATTATAAGTGAGAACACAGAGGAGAAGAGCAAGAGAACTTGATGTTTATGCCTCCAGGCAGGGGCAATAGATAATTTTGATGAGTAGTTGTAACCAGACAGCAAAACTAAGCTGTGATCAGTAATTTGATGGTATGGTAAAATGTTTTGGTGATAAAGGAGAGTTGGTGCCTGCAATCAATCACTCCATAAACAGAGGCAAGTCTGGAAACTGCTCAGGACTTTTTTGCAGATAGTCAGAGATTCAACAAAAGACAAGGAAGAATCCTTGACTCATTCAGTGTGATTAAATGCAGGTTCATGTATTATCTGCTGCAAAGAATATCTGTGACTGTGAAAGATCATTGCTGGTGAGGCACACAAAATGTCAGCTGCTGCTTTTAGGGAATTGAGCAAGATCTATTGCCTGGTGATAATTAACTATCCATCAATAAATGATAAGTGCTCCAGGAAATCAACACAAGGAAGAAGTTGTTCAAAGGAGAAAAGCAAGTCATTAGAAGGAGCAAACGTACCGGAACATCTACAGGAAACAGATAGCACATCAAAAAGCACAGATCTGATACACATAAAGGTGGTGGAGGATTGGTAGGAAGACGTCAGGGTTGCAAGCATCTGGCTGGAGGCTGCAAAATGAAAAAGTGATGAAAAGAAAACTTCCAAATAGGCCAGGCTCATTGCACTGCACTGATAGAACTCGACACATAATCTGTCCCTGTTACACCAGGATGACTGTCAACAGAAATTTAAAGATAACATCTGCCATCAGAGAGAAAAACGCTCAACATTTTGATTTTCCAGATAGGCCAATCAGCTTCAGTAGTCTGAACCTCAAACCCTGCCAGACACTCGTGGGGCTTCTCCAGGTAGGCAGGAGCATTTACTAGCAGATGCATTCCCAGTCTTCCAGCAGCACTAAACCTCCACTAGTCACAGGGAAACTCAGTGTTTTAGTGGGCTTTCCTCTGTCCTGATGCATAAGGCTTACTCCATGACCCTTTTTCTCTTTGCAAGTGTTCTTACTCAAGTTTGAAATAGCTTTCAGCATCTTCTTTTCTTCTCTGTTGTTCCTTCTGTGCCTTTGGTGAGCATCTTTCAGGACTAAACAGTTATGGTGAACTACATTAGCTGAAAAGATGGTGAGAAAGGTGAATGAATCTCCATGTTTAACCTAACACGAAGCTGAGGGGAGGACAGTTCCCACAATGTAATCATTCTCTGTCTTGGTGGTGCTGGGTTTAGATTACAGGAACTGAGTTTTAGGCTCTCAGTTCCACAGTGGCAAAGCTGTTTGCAGGTGGAGATGGACTTCCAAAATGTGACAGCAAAGACATGAGAGAAGGAGAGAATGCCTAAAGTGTCATGTCTGACTAACCCTTCTTCTACCAGAAAAAGGAAAGCTCAGGCACAGGATTTCTAAGTTTTGCAGGTATTTCCTGACCCCTTTGATGCTGCAGTCATTAGAGGTAAGAGGAAGCCAGGAGGAAGTCGCTATAAGTACAGGAATCACGATCCCGATGTTTGTTAATTATATTTTTCTAGCCCTGGTGAGGATGAAAGAATGGCTGAAAACAGAGACATGGTCTGCCTGGGCATAGAAATTGGAGCTGCTCATGCAGGTCACAAAGCTCCTTCTCTTGGCTCATTTACTAACCAGTGTTTTCCATCTTCCCCTTGTGCCATGGTGATCACATAATGGACGTGTGGGAACCTGAATTATTGATGTAAACAAAGGCCTCAAAGAGAAATTAGATAAATCTTTAGAATCAGGGTTTAATAATCCTGCTGCCTGTGGTGTGATTCATTTTTCAAGCACTTAGATTTTTGAAGACAATACTTAGTTGGAGGTTTTGAGATGAGTCTGGTCTACCTGAGACTAGCAAAGGAAATTGTTATATTGTATATTATATTATTAGGAAGACAAAAAGGGCAACAAGTGTCAGAGACTGCAACTGCAGAAAGAGGGAAGAAGAGGGAAAAAGTAATCTATGTGATGGTGATTTATTAACACTGCAACACATCAGCAGACCCACATTTCTGATTATAGGATTCCTGTTATTTCCAGGCCAGCCATGCAGATTTTATTGTTGGAAATCACTGTGCTTCCTGGCTTTGGTGTACTTCTCAACTTGAGTACTAGCCTAAGGAAGGATAGTACTTAAGAAAATACTCTTAATGCAAAGGTTTCCTGTGAGTGACAGCCTAGAGCTTCCCTGGGGCTGGACTGAATTAAATCTTCCCACCTCTCTTACTCAAAGCTGACTTGGTGGTTGAGCAGCTGGGGTTGCATTTTCAAACCTCTCTCATGCTGCCTTTGTTGGTACTCCAGCAAGCTGCCTCCACAGCTCCTCTGAGGGCACCCAACCCAGGGTCTACCACCAGTCCTAGTGTGGAGTTTTACCGCCCTCAAGCCTTGCTCCTTGGCATGCCATTTCCTTGGAGTGGACCTGACAAGGCTAATAATATTGCCAAACCTCATTCCTGACTTTCCTCATATCCTCTGCCTGTGCAACCTGTATATAGCAATATACAGGTGCTTTCACGGCTGCCTGGCTGCTAGAGCTCTCTGGGAATTTCCAGGGCAAAGCCCCACCCTGGCTACTGTCAGCCAAACTTAAGGGCAGCAGATCTCAGTATGGAAATAGCCATCATCTCCTGCTTATGTCGTGGCAATACAAGGTCTTCTGAGGGGTTTATTTGTTACCAGGTTTTAACCATGCTAGGTCAGGGCATTGTGCAGTTATTTTCTATTCCCTGTACAAAGTGCCAGCTTAGTTCATCTTACATATGTCGATGAGAGATCAGCCTGAATTAAGTTTGTTTTAGCTGTTAAATCACATTTTTCAATTGTTTAAATAGTTCAGACAGAATTTGCACAGTAACATTTTAGCTTTTTATAGCTGTCAAGAAGTAATACAAATAATTACCAGCTTCCCTGGTGGGTTTTATCTGATTAAAGTGACATGTCTGCTTATGCAAGATATTTGAATAGAGACATTCAATAAAGTCAGTAACACTTAATTTCCCCTCTCCTCCTCTTTTTTTCTTTTTTTTAATCTACATTTCATATTTATATAAAAATCTTGTTTTAAGGTTTGGGATATTTTTCTTAAAAGACTTTACCTAATGAAGTAATTTGGCAGCATGTTTTATGTGCTTATAATGAAATATTTCCTCACACTGTAACAAGGTGCTAATATATCTTGTTCATGGTAAGGAATACAGCATCTGTCTGAACTAACTGCTGAGGAAATACCACTGGAGTAAGGAGTGAGCCAAAGTGGAAGCCAGAATTTTCCCCAGATTGCAGCTGGGAACCGATTGAAGGAAGGAGAAATTAATTGGAAGCTGCCTGTGGTGTCAAGGGCTTGGTGAACTTGCATAGAAGAAGCCTTTTGTGACATATTTTGCTGGTACAAAATCCCCTAGGACTATATATCCTTGAATACAACTTTCCACTCTTTCATCTCTTACCTGGTTTCATACACAGAGACACTTCCTGCAAAAGGATCAATGCCTGGGTCAGCTTTCAGCATTGGGTTAATCATCATATAGGTGGTAAAACTGAGATGTTTAAATTCTAGTCACAGTTTTGAATCTTTTAGGCAATGAATTTTCAGGTTTTGTGGTGTAGAATTTGCACCGCAGTCCTGCAAGAAAGCATTTAAAACATCTCTCCTAATTAGTCCCTGGGGCATATGTTCTTTAGGTGGTCAGATCAGGTTGCCATGGTGGTATTTTTGACTACAACATATCTCTCAGGTTATGAACAGCAGGAAGCAAAAGTGAGGTTTTTAGATTTCCAAGCAATATACAATTGCTATGAGACCCATAGACCCTGTTAGTCGTAGCTGGTGTTTGTATGCATGCTTTAGCAAGTGCTGGCTAATATATCTAGTCTTAGACAAAAAGGCAGATGGTACAGTTGATGCTTGCTCCAGGGAGCCTTTAGTCTCATATTCCCTTACAGAGGGAAGCTCTGGCAAGATGAGACAAACCAGAGGAAGCCTGTCTGAAGGGCTGCAGGGGCCGAGGCCACCCCTCTCTGTGCAATGGGGAGATGCCCCCAGGGCTGGTGCTGCTGGTGCTGGGGGTCCCTGGAGCTCCCTCCTTCCATGGCCGGGGCCTGGGGGTTTGTTTCACGTGTCCCTCTTTAAGCTGATGTAAAATACTCCCTAGCTCTCATCTTTTCTATCCTGCTATTAAAATACCCACTAGGTCCCCAGCTCCTTCTGTGTGTTAGTTCCTCTTTTTTATGGTTTAGGTTTAGATGTGATATTTCCCTTGGTTTTCTGAGACTGCTGAAGGTATTTTGCTCTATTTCAGAGCTGTCAGTGGACTGCATTTAGATTTCTGTGCAGATTACATGAGACGAGGGAGGTTGAATGGTTTATAGCTCCTTTCCTCCCTAGTGCTGCCCTGTGCTCTGTGTCCTATAAGCCAACACATTGATATTTTGCCTATAAAAATGATGCTATGAAATGCAGCTTCTTATATTACTTATATTACTCTATAGTTACTAATGTTCATTGATTTCTACTAAAAATCCTTCACAAGTACTAAAATACTATATGGAAAGACAAAAACATCCACAGCAAAAATGAAAAATGGCATTTATTTTTATTAACACTCCATTTCCTTGAATCTGATCACTGAGGCCATCTTAAGATGTTTCAGAATATATATAAAAAAGCACCACTCAAAGGGAGTTTAGGTATAATTCAATCCTAATTTAAGAACACTTTTCCCTGTCAGCATAATATGAAGTGGTCTTGGCTTAAATGAGAACCTTCCCCTACTCTTGGAGAGACTCAGGACACTGAGGACAGGGCAAACACAGATTTATTTACCTTGGATGTTAACTCTCTACATCAAAATACTCCTCATTGGACTTCCCTAATAATTCTGCCCAACTAAAGAGAGATTCCAGGAGGGCTTCAATGCAGGACTATAATAAGCAACTGCAGAATCATTCATCATTCCTGATGTCAAAGATTAAAAAACTCACCATTTATTTCAAATAGATAAGTATGACACCTTAGCAATTCTGTCTTTTCCTTACTGCAGGCATTTCCATTTCAAGCCCTGACAATATTACGGAAGAGATTTATTGGAGTTCATCACACAGCCTGAATCCTTTGGAGCCAAGGTATTTATAATGATGTAAAAGTGACAGTGTCAACAGTGATTGAAATCATTTAGTCTCTATGATAAACACGATGTTGCCTTAAAATGTAAGGGATGCACTAGAACATAAGTCACTCAGAATAAGAAACAAAGTCAGTGGCAAATGATTTGGGTTTGCAAAACCCATCATGACAAAAAATGAAAGATTGAATGAGAGAGACTAACAATGAAGTTATAATATCCATAAGATAAATTCTCATGATATTTCATAAGCCCACGAGATAAAGACAGATGTCCTGTGTGAATGCCACACCTACCTTTGTACCTGAAGAAGTCAGCACTGCATTTATCAGTGAAAAGCTAGAGTAGGACAACATAATGTACAGACAAGATGTTTGATACTTGCCTGACCCAACTGCTCTGATCATCATTTTGCGTAATGAAAGTTTGATGTAGATCAACTCTTGATCAATGTCTTAGATGTACCCTAGCATAAATTAAAAAGCAAGATATGGAGAAAAAATAAAAATTCAGACTTCCACACTAAAGTTCTGTACTTTATATCAAGCTAGGAAGAAATGCAAGGGAATGAGGGAAGGCAGGAGATGTCACTCAAGGTGGCAGAAAGAGAAAAAGAGAATTGATCTAAGAGTGAACAGGGAAATTAGCAATGAGGCAACAAAAAATGTTCAAAAGAGATATTGTGATCTCAGGAACCCTGGGATAGATCTAAACTCAGAAGTCCTCTCTAGAGACTTAAAGGGAAGAGTCACTGGGAAAACAAAACAATTTGGCCCACGAGATACAAGCAGATCCCTCTGTCCATCAGGAGCTGGGAGAGCAGGGGAAGAACAGGGAAGTGAAGAAATATCCTCAGCAGCTTGAGACCTAATGGCCAAGCTATGCTATAATCATTCTGTCCAGTATTTCTCCTATTCCCTTGGACTTAATTCCTCAAATTTACTTCCCTTCTTTCTAGCTAAGCTTTCACTGTCAACATCATCTAAACAAATCATGGTGCTCCTCAGGGTGCATCATCTACTGAAAACAGACACTACCAAAATTGTTCTGTGTAAAAAGTCCTCACAAAGAAAAGTCTGGTTTCTAAGTTGTAATTTTTACAATGTGTTGATGTTAATAAATTTCTGTTCACTTTTCAGAGAGGGTCAAAAAATTGTTAATGAACTGAACAAACTGTAGGAATGTTTGTTACTATGAGGTTTGTCAGAAAATTTATTTTCTCTTATATGATCCTTCCAAGTTCTTCTAGCTCAAAGTGCCTTAAATATTTCTTTCTTTTCAGTAAATTAGGAATTAAACTGAGTTCACCTTGGAAAGTTAGTTTTCCATCAATTTTGTGTGCAGCTGCCTGAAGTGTGATGGAATATGCCCTACAACAATTTTTATTTTCCAGCCAGTCAGTTGTGGTTCTGGAAAAAAAAAGAGACGCCACAACAGTGATATAAAAAGTATTTAGAAATGTACTTATAACATGGAGCTGGATGTTGTAAATATCAGAATATGTAGCCATTTCCCCTCAACTTTTTAGATTCAGAAGGAAGACTTAATTGGAAACTGTTGGTTGAATTTGGCACAAAGTCAGTGTGGGCAGGAGCAATATAAGAGCAACAAATGGCTGTAGGAAAGCTATCCTCGGTGCATTTTCATTATCCTTGAGTAAACATATGAGTGCTTGAGTAAGCCTTCAGAGCACTTCCTTTGTCTGAAGTGTGTTTCCTCACAGCCTGGCTGCAGGAGCCTCATCCTCCCCTGCAGGGATCACTTAGTCAGCAGCACAGAGCAGGCTGAGAACCTCTGTAGGTGAGCATGAGTCAGCTCCAGTGGCTAAACATAACAACCTCCTTCATCTCCTCCAAAATACGTAAAAACACAATCCATTTCTAGGTTGTAGCACATTGGTATGGTTGAATTGTTTGGAAAACACAGTAGCAATGGCTCTGCTCAGAACTGCCCTCAGAACACTACAGAGGAGTCTTTTTGGTTATGTATGGCCATGAACAGAAAATATGACCTCAGCTTTCAGGGTATAGTCCAGATAATACATACCCTATGGTAAATAAATAAATAAATAAATATTTACATATAATCTATAATTCCATGGAAGTGAGGGCTTGGGATTCAATCTTTTTTAAGGACCCTTCTAACCCTTAATATTCTATGAGTCTATGGTTCTAGATAAGCTTCAACAGAGAAGAAAAATTCAATTAAATGAGACTGTCTGCCACAGTGAATAATATAAATATGATGTAGCTGCTTTTATAAACCAAAAATCATAGCTTTTGACAAATTTCTTTAACTATTAAGGAACTATTTAATTATTAAAGAATAACTCACTTGAATTATTTACAACTCTTACAAGTAAGAATTACTTACTTGCCTTAAGCAACATTTGGTAGAAAACAATGTAAGAAGTTTTGTGTTTGTTTTTAAAAACAATGAACTGTTATAATTCAATATATCTGAGCTAAAATATTATGATTTTCATCTTTAAAAATATTGGTTTGCATGTTTGCAAGGCACAGAATGAAAATTCAGCAGTCAGCAAAAGCTCTGGTGGAGGCAGCAGTGGAGGACAAAACTGAGCCTAACCCTTGAGCTTTGTCTGCTGCTCGGTTTGTGCTCATCACTGGTACCCAAGAAGAGCAACCAAGAAGCAGCAAGAAGAAAAAACTGTGAAGTGAAGCACCATCAGTTCCTAGCACTTTTGTGCTCCAGTCAGCTGTAAGTCATCTCAGTGAGTGATCAGTGTCCTGCTGTAGCCTGGAGATGCTCAATTATTTATGGACCTCACAGAAGAGATGCACTGGCTGACACAGTCTGCAGCACCTCTGTCCTTCTCCTGTTCACACTCTGACTGAGAAACAGTTTTTTCAGTGCTCCTTTCTCCATCCCCTCTTTCCACTTGTGTTACATGTGTGAGCAGAGCCTGCAATCCTGTGGGTAAATGGGGTCCTCTGGATTCCTTCCAGCTCCTGCTTTCAAGCAGGAAACACAAAGAAATAATTTTCCTTTCTTAGATATTGTATGCCATGAAAAACATGTGTAAAGAAGAGTAAAAATGTTAAATAAGACAACTAAAGTTTTTCTTTTACCCAGTGAGAAAAGACAGACTCCCATTTACATCCTGTATGATGTTGCTATCTGAGTTTCTGTGTGTTTGGAGCAAAGACAACTGCATTTTGCATCTGCAATTCCCTAGCAGGCTGCTTCACCTTCTTCTTCCTTTTGCATTACTTCCATAAGACACCTCCTGCATTTCACTTCTGACGGCACATTTGTTGATGCTTCAGAGCCCAGAGATTGGACCTCTGGCTTTGGCTGATGGCTCCAGTTTGAGGGGGCAGCAGCTGAACACCCCAGCAGGAGTTTCACTGCTTTGCAGTGCTGGCTGCGTGGGGCAACCCAGCAGCTGGGGTCAGCAGCCAGGCCGTGCACAGGCTGCTGAGACAAACCTGCCTTTGCACCTCTTCCTGGCCAATGTAACTCTGTTTATTTGGGTTGACTCTTGAATGGCAGGTTGTCGAAGCAGATTCAGGCATTTTGCACTATGGGGCCACCCTTTCTCTTTCTCCTTTGTGATCTCGAAAGGGAACTTCACAGCTGAAGTTAGGCTCTGAAAGAAATTCTCGGGGCGCCAAGGGTTGCAGTGGGAATTGGATGTTTATGGGCTCTCAAATGGAGATCTCTGAGCTCTGCACCTCTCTCTAAATACTACCTCTGTTTAAAAATCTGACTCATGAAGCGATATTTTTCAGGGCAGATGGAGAAGGACAGAAAAGAGATTACTTTTAGAGCTAGCTTATCCTGAGGTGATAGCTCTCTGAAATGTCAGCACTACTGATGTATTGATATAATTAAACACGTCTACCGAAATGTCACCGCTGCTGCCCAGCGATCTGATGGACAGCTCTGGGTGGGGGATGTTCTCAAACAGCACAGACAAATTGCTGGGATGCTGTGGTCTTCACTGATGGCCCTGTGGTTCACCAGCGATGGACTGCTACTGACGGCAAGCAGGGATAGTGAGTCTTACCTAAATGATTAGTCTCGGTGTCGAATTGTCCTAATTGTCTCTAATATGGAGCAGTTTCACATGAATTTTTCCCACAACTCCCAATATTTGGTACTTCCACTGTCTACACTTGGTTTTTTGGCCCTGATTAAGCAACGCACATGTCCTTTCAGCAAATGGCTGACAAAGGACAGACACTCTTGTCATTGTCTCTTTGTTGTAATTTGGATTTTATTTATTTACTGAAGGTACAGAAACCCGTTCACTGACACTCAAAAATCTCTTACTCCTCAAAGATGACAATGGGATTTCTTCTCAAGTTGAGTTACACCTTGCACTGCTGTTCTGCCATGGGAAGGCTGACACAAACTGGCTCAAGATTTCTAATAAGAAGAATGTCCTACCAAATATCAGAAAGTACACAAAGATCAGTATTAATTTTGGGAAAAGTAGGTCATGAATCTCTCCTCTGGACATGCTGCAGATCTATCTTAAAAGGAAAAGAAGGGAGGAAAAAAAATGGACTAAAAAGAACCTTAGCTCTTATACTGGCAAGAAATGTTCCAGGAAATTAAAATCTTATAACTGCTGCTGCTTGTCAAAGACCTCATGAGAAAGAAATGGAAGACAGTCACCAAAGGAAACTTGAGATGAGTTGTGGGACCCCCTGCTCATTTTCTTTTTCCTTTGCTGTTCAAGGGAATCGCTTTCACCAAGCAGTGCAAAATATTAGGGCACATGCAGACAGCATTCTCCTGGAATTTGTGACAAACTGCTGTGTTGCAGCTTTAGATTCCACTATTATGTGCAAGAACTGGTTTTGGAGATAGTTTCTAATATTGCAGGCCAATATTGCAAAAAAAAGAATGAACCATTTCAGCTGTCAGTCTCATTAATTATTACACTTTCTAGTATTACTGTTATTCGTTGAGGCCACTCCATTTTTTTCCTAAGCTTTTATTTTTTAGAAATGTAACCTGTTGGCCAGACCCACAAATCTCAGGATGAAACATGTGCAGATTGTTCTTCCTTCAAAAGAAATATACTATTTAAGTTTTGATCTCCTGTAGTTCTGGGTGAAATATTCCAACTTTCATTTAAGAAAACCCAGAGGTGCAAGTGGAGTTCCTCCCTACTTCTGCTGTATGGCAGTGATTCTTAGGGGCTTCCCAGCAAAGATGAATGACCTATTGTGACAGACATCATCAAACATATAGCGAGAGACTGTGTCTACCACAAAGAGATTATTTTCTAGATGGAGAAGATGCATAAAGGGCAGCCAAAGGAAAGTATTGTTAACTATATTTCAAAAATAAGGAAACAAGAGAGAAATGTTAAAGCCTGAAGCTCACTGGGAGCTTCGTGGATTATTGCTTGACTAAAGCAATGTAACCTCTGCCACACAGGAAGCCTTTGGCAAAGAACTGAACGGAGATACTGCAGAACCCATACCAGAGGTCAAGAGTCTAGCTTTCTTATGGAGGACAAAAAGATAAAAGGAAGCAAAAATTTCTATCCATGGGATATTGTGCTGACATACACAAGCAAGCAATTAGAAGGATAAAAGAATACAGTTATTCTAGAAAGTTACTTGGAAAAAGACTTTTCCTGCCAAGGTTTGGTGAGGCGTATGTCCAAGTAGGCAGAAAATTAATTTCTTGTTTGTCTGGGAGTTTTTTAACATGTGTTGGACCTTTTAAGAATCAGTGGTGCCGTGGAAGAGCTGGCTGGAAGAGTGCTGGAAGGTTTGCTTGCAAGCCCATTCACAGCAGAGTTGAAGTAGGGAGGGACCTCCAGAACTCATCTGGTCCAGCCGTGCTCCTCAAGCAGGGTCACCTAGCTCCAGTTGCCCAGAACCATGTCCAGAGGGCTTTTCAATATCTCCAAGGAGAGAGATTCCACAACTTCTCTGGGCAACTTGTGCCAGTGCCTGGTCACCCTCACAGGCAAAAAGAGTTTCCTGATGTTCACAGGAAACCTCCTGTGTTTCAGTCGTGTCCATCACCTCTTGCTCTGTCACTGGGCACCACCAAAAATAGCCTTTCTCTGTCCTCTTTGCGCCCTTCCTTCAGATATTTATGTAGTTGAGGACCAATAGGTGAAATGCTTGGAAATATTCAATATGTGTATATTTACACATATATACAGCTGTTTGGAAAAGCCTGGGCTTGCCTTCTTTTTTATTTGTTTGTTTTGGATTCTTAGGTTTATTTTGGAGTGGTATCATCTTTTCAGTGGGAAAGAGCCAATCTCACAAAGCACTTCACTACAATTTTAGGTAACCAAAGAGATTAATCTTTAAATGCTACATTCTGTTAAAAATCTGGCTACAGTCCTGGTATATGAAGAACACGTACAAATATATTGCAGATTGAGAGCAGATTAGAACATGTAGCATGCAATGACATGCAAGTTTAAGCAGAGCATTTAAGACAGACAATGCTGATTTCTCAAACCTGAAGGAAAACAGACCATTAAAAAATATTCCATAGGATTATCCTGTGATCTGCCTCTCCTCTTTCAGTTTCATGTTTTCCTTTTAAATACCTTTAGTAAATTTACATTTGATGAATATCAGCTGTTCTGTTATTACCTTTACCAGGATTTGATTATCTCCTACAACACTGTTCCAGACCAGATGTATTTTCCATTCCACAGTTAAAATGTCTTGGACATCTGGAACCAAAATGGCATGAGAAACAGAAAACATACAAAAAAACCCACATAATCTCTGATTGAACTACAGTTTACTTCACAGAGGGTTTTTGTTGTTGTTGTTGTTAGGTGGGAAAGAGGAAATGAAATGTTAAATACTGAGGAAAACCTCAGTAGCATGGAAGAAATGAAAAAAGACATTTTCTTGAACAATATATAATTACAACTAGATCCAGCAAAACTATATACTGTTGCTATACGGTGTGTGAGTACTGTGAAAAATCTAAGACAGAACATACTTGACTACTTGCTCTATCACTGTGACTCTAGTTAATGCCCACTGCTGCCTTTTCAGACAATTATTACCACTGACCGTGAAGCAGGGTCTAAATGGAGTCTGAATCCTCCTCTGAGTACAATATCCATCTCCTGTAAGAGGCAATGAGTGAAACACAAGTTTACTGCATGTGAGGCTTTGTTTAGATCTTTAAAGCAAGAATACAGAATTACCAAATTAAGATGAGGGTTTGTTTATTACAAACAGGTTGCATACCTTAAATTTTCCCAAAGGATTGCCTAACTACAGATCCTAAAAGTAGACATACACATGCAGACGCAGACACACACACTTGAATAGACTATAGCCAAAAAAATTATAGCATAGTATAAAGAAAGAAATAGCTATAAAGGAAAGTATGAATAAACCCTGTTTCATAATAACTATGGTATTGACACATGGCTTATAGGTAAGCATAAATAGCCTTTACCTCTTTTTTTCCCCTATGGCTCTTATTACTTTTTATGCTTACCTAGGAACATAAGTTGGAAGCACTGATTTGTAACAAAAATTACTCTTCCCTTAGTTGCTCCAGACAATAGGGGCGGACAGAAGGCAGACTGAAAGACCACTGCTTGGGGAAGAGTGCAGAAGATGGACCAGAGAATATGAGGACAATTATAGAAATATGAACTGTAGACATATTAAGTGAGTAGAAATGGCATTGATATGTCCAAGGAACCTTAAGGAATAAAGATAAATCCTTTTTCATAATGGACCAAAATCTAGATCACAGCCAATGCCAGTGCCACAGGCTGTGGAAGGGAAAAGGAAACTGAGCGCCTCCAACCTCCAGCTTTTCTATGCAGTCTTGATTTGTTTGGTGTTCATAGACCTAAGCTGCAAAATGTTTACAAAGACTGAAACAATTCTTGTTCAAAAAATTATTGCACTGTAAATTCAGGAAGGGTTGTCTTATAGCTCACAGATGGAAATTTCAGTAGCAAGACAATACCCACATAACCTCTACTCATTTACTCTGTGATATGTTTATTTGCAATCTTCCTATTCACTTTAGGTTATTTGGGTCATAGGTTCACATAACATAGGACGTTATACAACACAGAGCTTTTTTTTTTTTAATACGTCTTTCTGATCACCTCTAATTCCCATTAGGAAATGACTATCATCCCTGTGGCAAAGTCAGTGAAGTTTATACAGAAAAATAATATAAGAAAAGTCCTTAACAGTTAGCTTCCTGCAAACCACTCCAGCAGCTGAATAAAAAAAGGCAACATCCCATAACCAGAGAGTTTTGCACAGGTCACCTACATGTTCTAAAATAGGCTTCATGTAGGAAAAGAGCAAAGGTTTGCAAGGTTGCAGAATGTTAAGATGCAGGGACAATGCACATATGTGCTTTTGTAAGTCCCTGCAGCATATTAACATTTAATAAAAGAGAATGTATTTAGGAGAATTAATTATTTCTCAAAAGGTGAAAGAAAGAATTTTAGACACCTCGTAAGAAAAAGTGACTTGTACATGAGAGAAGGTGAGGAAGTTTGTGACAGGCTGGCTCAAGATAAGAGGACAAGGAACTAGGGGATTCTAAGCCACAATTTTTGTGCTTCTAAAGTTGCATTACTCCTTCCAAAACCCAAATTATAGTGGAGGAAGGAGCTCCCTGTCATGGCTTAAATTTGAAAGCACAAGAACATTTGGACATTGAAGAAAATACTGACGTTTTGACTTCCTCTGAAAAAGAACAGGAACCATTCTTTCACTCAAAAGACAACTCCTTGAGTTACTTTCTGTGACATCAGAGATCAGAAATCATTACTGGATTCCTGTGTTTTCAGCACTTTGTTTCTGTACTTCAGAGAAGCTCAGCTAGCCATTTCCTTTATCCATGCCCTTTTTTTTTTACTTGTGTCTGGTGTTTCCTGTTGCCTGAGGTAGAGCTCTTACCCATCAATTCATCCCTTTGTTATTATTTGTGAGTATAAGAAAGAATAATTGATAGTATTGGTGTATAATTCTACATGTAACAATTTCCTGAGGGTTAAAGGCTTTTCTCTCTGGTGTTCTAGAGATCAAAGAAAAAAAAATATCCCATATGCTCAGGTCGTAATTGAAAACACACTACTTTCAATATAGATTTTAGCACACAGAGGAACAAATGTCTTTAATTCAGGTAAACTCAGCCCTTCAGTCCCCCTTTTTCACTGTTACCGTCTGTTAGCCACCAATTTGAAAACAGCAGAGAAATGATTTGATTTCATAACCAAATAGCTGAGCAGAAACCATTTCCTCCAGCACAGCTTTTACATTTATATTTAAATGAACTGCCTGTGGCTGGGAAGTTCTGCCTCATTTAGAGACAGGAGTTAAAAAGACCTACTGTGAGACATGGGGCAAAGCAGAATTAAGAGATATGGATGAACTTCATGTGTCTCAGAACTAAAAGAAAACATATCACTTGTTCATGTGTTCAGAGGATGAGTTCAGGGAAAGGTTGGACCAGGGTAAGTTGGGTGCTATGTATGGAGCTTGGCCATCACTGAGCTGCCTGCAGCTGGCCCAGGACTGAGGGACTGCCAACACAGAACTTGCCTTTGTGTAACCTGGTGTGACTGTAAGCAATACCAGCTTACACTCCCTGCAGCTCACACTGCAAACATGGCCTGTGGGAAACTTTGGGGAACGATGGGAAATAGCTGAGAGCTCATCCAGCAAGTAAAGGACTAATGAAGTAGCTTTGGAGTCAAATGATGGACTGGAGACCTGTCTCTTCTACTTCCTCTATGAAGATACAGTTAGCAAGGAGCTATTAGTTTAAACATCAATTCAGTAATACTAGTGTGTTGTGCATGGCCCTTCCACAGACATTTTCTTTACAAACTACTTTACAAACTACTTGTAATGCAGGGGCTAATTCTTTATAACATGCTTCTCAGGGGAGAGAATGACAATCTTTGCTCTCTTTGCAGTAAAGGAAACTCAGGTATTGCAGTTATTTGCCCAGTGCCTGTCAGAATACTAACTTGAGAGAGAGAGATGAGCTAGCAGTGATCATGGCCCTAGGCAGCTGTGAATGGAAGTGACCTCCTGCCAGGCAGGACCTGCTGTGTAGCTTCAGTCCTGCTCTTTTCCCACAGGGATGCTGGTGCTCTCAGTACATGACAAGGCACTGTCATTTCACAGGAGATAGAATGACAATATACAACTAAAGTGTAATGCAAGAGGAGAAGTCAGGATAGGGCAGAACCCCTCTGGAGAAGTCTTTCAATGACACACTCTTTGTGTGTGCTTCATCTCCAGGTGTTAAAACAAGGAGGTTTCTGCTCATACCTTGTATTCACTCCTTGCATCAGGTCTCTGTTTCCCCAGCCAATTTTCCCAGGCAAGCGTTAGGAAAAGTGCTGAGTGCTGGGCGCTCCTGCTGCAGGCTGAACGCAGATATCCTGCATCACGCTGAGCCCTGCAGGGCACCGAGAGCAGCAGAGAAAGAAAATGCCAAGGGAAATTTACTTGAATGGGGAAAATATTGCCTTCCTAGGTGCTCCTGAAAATCTTCCTGCTATATTTTATTGGTGAAGAAAAAAGTTAACTGTATGACTGTGAAAGTTGGAACTGGGACAAAAGGCAGGCAAAAACCAAGTGGTCACCAAGCATTCTGCTACACGTTGAAAGAGGAGTGAGACAAAGGGATAGATGCCTCCAAGGTAAAATCTCTCTTGCTGATAATATGTAAGTTTTAAAATGGACAGAAAGGTTATGGCACTGTGCAAGTGGCTCTCTTAGAGAAGTAAACCCTACTGGCATCTAAGTGGGAGAGAAGACAGGAGAAATGATAGAGTTTGTTGACAGGGTTGCATACCTGCCACTGTATTTGTCAGCCCTCCAGGAAATCTTCACACTGGTGTTTTATACTTCCAAAAATTCTAAGATAGTGCTTATGGAGAAAGGAGTTACTATTTTCTTTACTGCTTTTTCCTCTTTCTGTTCAAAATATTCATTTAAAATGAAAACCTATATAAACCTATATATTAAACCATATATATAGGCTTTAATTATATATATGCATTTCTAAATATATATTGTTTTAATTATATATATACACAGGAAAAAGAAAGATAAGGAAAAGGATAAAAAACAATGCTAAAATAAATTTAACAGAAAATACTTCCCATATTCACTGTGTTCTGTAAGACGCAATTCAGAATTTACTAATTGCCTATAGTTATCTTCTCCTCAGCTATTCTCCTCACCTCTTTCTTCCTGAATTTCTATTAATTTCTGCCCATCACCAGTGACTAACTATTATTGGCACTGCTATTTGCATTACCTACCTCCAGATAGCTCAGGGCAACATACATCTCTTTTTACTCATACTGATGTAATACAACTTCAAAAGAATACAATTACAACAGTTATCAATGGCTGAACTGCAGAAGATCAGACACAAGTTTTCATTTTCTTCCATTAAAATATCATTAAAGTTTGTTATTTTCTATATAACACTCACCCTAGGCAAGGTCTAAGCAGATCTTAGACTCTTATTTAAGAATTTTCCCCTTAGCCAGTAGAGTAGGTATTACAGGAGATATTTTTCCTAATGCTGGTTGTGCAAATTTATTTTGGTGGAAGTGAACAACAGCGCCAGTTGATAAACAAGATAGATAAGCAGCAGGGGCTTGAACTTTGAAAATGTATTTCAAACTTCAAACAAATCACTTGCCAATTTATTTGAAGCAAATTCCTTTCATGTCGTAGTGAGTCTGTCCCTTTAATTATAGTATATAAGCCCTTGGGAACAAACCTGAGCATGCATGTCATTACAACTATTCTTCTGCAGAATAGGTTGACTCCATTCAAAATGTTCATCACTCTAATGGTGCTCCAGGAGAAGTGATTTGCAATGAAAGGCATGTGAGAGTGTCTAGCAACTGAAAAAGCAAAAGGAAGTATATTCTGAAGACAGTGTATTTTGAAGAAACCTCTATGTGTCCTCATCTCCATTCCTTCCCTTACCTATCTATTGAACCTGAAAGGGAAACGAGTCCAAACAGTGCTGAGGATGTCCAGGGTGCCCCATACTGAAAAAAGTGCCCCATTCATGCAGGAATTTGTACGTATTGAAAGGAAGACTGATGCCATCACCATTCATTAGCCATCAGAAATTCAGCTGGTGGGAGGGGTACTAGAAAACAGACACCATTTCTGCCACATCCAAGGAGCTGCCAGTCAGGGCTGAGGACACACTGTCTTTTACAGTCAGCATCAGTGTCATTTCTGTGGAAAGTTGATTAAATCTGGGACGCTAAAGCCAGCAATATGTTTTTCAGATGGCATCTGGTGGCACAGTGTAATAGACTATATTATTTGCTACATCATTGCTCATGAAATATTGTTAGCAGGGTGCAGATCATTCGTCCATTAACACCCTGTGAAGTCACCTTGAATCCCATGTTTCCAGAACAGTGGAAAAGACTTCTATTTCACAGCTGAAAAATAAGCCATTTGGGTGCTTTTAAAGTGCCTAGTATGGAATTTAGCTATTTCAACAATGCTCTCTTACCTATAAAAATTTTTCAGCCTTAAGATCTCATCTGGAAGAGATGCAAATATCACTCCAGTTTGTCTGAACAAGCGGGATGCCAGAAGTTAATATGACTCTTTGTCTCTTTGGTGATAGTTCTCTAAGAAGATATTTTTAAAGGTGTGCACCATACATAGATTGTTATATATATTATATCAGACTATTCTCTAATTAATCATGCAGGGATGTGGAAGAAAATATTTAATTCTCATGATTTGTTGCAGCTCCAAGACACCAATCACATTTGTATTACTATCTATACCAGAGAAACAAATCCTTGAAATTACACAGTTGTTAAAGTAATCCATTCAGAGAATTTTCCTACTCATCCAGTTTGGGAACTAGTGGCCAGATAGACTGACAGCTTTGAACTCCGATGTCTGCTGTGAGAGGTCATGGACAAAATAAAGACTTATTAGTCCAGATTTGTCTGGAACTGCAGTACTGTTTCCTCCTGCTGTCCCTCTCTCCTACACAGAGAACATTTACACAGTCTTATCTTGAATTTTAACTTGCTGTAGCCAGTGGTAGTTTTATCTTGAATTTTAACTTGCTGTAGCCAGTGGTGGGGAGAGTTTAATGAGGGTAGTTCACACTTCTCTGAGCTACTATGTATGTGTGCTGTAGATGCAGCAAGATGGTACTGCTCTGGTTCAGAGAGGTTTCTTTTGCAATTAAAAACTTAATTTTTAGAGTCTGAAAATTTAATGTTGTCAGAAACTGATGGCTCTCTAGAGGTGAGTGTACCAGAACTGAGTTGACAGTGATGTCTAATTTCCAGGAGAGAGAGAAGTAACCCTGCAATAATTTTACTGCTCCACATTGCTCTATGTTTCACTAAGAACTAGATACAAGGTCAAAAAAAAAAGAGTCAAATATTGTACAGAGGACTGAAAAAGGAAGGGGTTTCTTTGAGCAGAACTACATGAAACCTTGGAAACCTTCCCTTCTTACTGAAAAAAGTTCACACCTTTTGAAGTTCAAACAATGTCAAGAATCAAATCTGATCTTTGATATGAACTGTGAGACATGAGTAAAAAAGAATGTCCATTACTCCAGATTTTTCTGTAATTTCTGCTCAGCTTTCATCAGCTGATCATTTTTTGACCTTTTTTCTTGATGGCAATTACCATGTGAAACCCTTGGGACAGCCAGCATAAGCCACACAACCAACACCTAGCTGTTCTGATGCTACTCACTCAGCTGATGGAGGCACTGAGGGCGAGGACCAGCTTCATATGCTTTGCAAAGCATTCACTGAGGAGTGAAAGGTGACACTGAGAAGAGTCAGGACTTTTGCAGTCTGACACCGGCCACACAAAAGCACTAAAGGTTATCAGCAGTCTGGAATACATGGTCTAGCAGCAGAAAAAGAGAAAACTAAAAGAAAGAAAGTGGCACAATTTAATTGATTACAGCAGTGGGAAGGTGTCACAGTAAGCCTTTACACACGTAAAAAGCTACAGCCAGTGGGACTAAGATGAGATATAATGGGTTTAAACTACAGCAAGGGAGGTTAATAAAGAAAATGAGAGCATTGGAATGTAAACAATAGAGACACACTTGAATGACTTTCTTGGGAAAACTGAGGACTCTGTATGTGTAAAAGCTGTTTATAAAGGACAAGTTGTGCCAACATCTGTTTGAAATTTGATCCTAGTGAGTCTGTGAGAAGGGCCAGATGACTGCTTTTAGATCTCGTTTATTGCCCTTTATTATGTCTTTATTGCCCTTAGACATTATATTCTTCACTAGATTACCCACTACACATTCATTGAAAGCTTGGCAAAGTTTGCTTACTTTTTCTCCTCTCTAGATATTCTAGCTAAAGCAACATATGTGGAACCTGCTATTACCTTTTTTCACACATTTTTCTGCTGATTGCAACCCCAGCCTCTTTTAGTGCTATCAGAAAATGGGAAGCATAGAAAGATATTTAAGGAGAGGCTCAGGTGGCTAAACAAGAGTGTTTAGTCCCATTTTACACCGGGGATCTGTTTCTAGAGCACCCTGCCTGGCATCGAGCTGCCACTCCAGAAGGGCACAGGCCATACCTGTGTGCCCTGCATCAGTATCCCAGACACTGAAGGGCACCCTATGCCTCAGCATGGGAATTCCACACTTAGCTTTTTGGCAGCTGCAAGTTATAGTTAAAAGATCTGTTTCTCCAGAGCAACAACTACTCTCCTACACATGTTCTGACAGTATGGATGATGAGACAGCCCTGATTCAGCACACTGCACAATCATGTGCAGAGTAGGCAAAAAGGGACACCTGGCCAGGTCAGAAAAGGAACAGGCTGAATGCATCTCTCCATAGGTGCAAAATAAAACCCTGCTGAAAACCAGATCTAAACATTTTTGCTATTCATATTCACTCCTCTGGGCAGCATATTCCTTTGTTTGCACATATTAGCTACTGATCTGATAAGTAATCGTGCTGAAATCAGTAAGATTATTATAATTAATTCATTTGGCGTCCTAATTACTGCGACTGAGTTAGACACACTCACTTTAGTGAGTGCAGGATAGAATTTCTCCCTGCCTTTTCACAGGTGCTCTGTCAGGATGATTTTGCAGAGGCAGGGCTGGTGCTTGCAGGCTGTCTTTTTTGGTATCAGTATGAAATGTGCTGCTTCCATCTTCTGTGTCTTCATGATGTTATTCTTGGTAACATCCTAAATTGGCTATTAATTAGCTTTATCTGTTTTTGATTTGAGGCTCTATTTGTCTAAATATTCCAAATAGAATCAGTCATGAGTACCTGAGTTTAATGCTTTCTATTGTATGGGTTGCAGATCTATGTCATTATTTGGTTATACAAGAAAAATAAATATTCTGCACTGTGTGTAATCTGATGCAAAGCCATTGAACCATTTTTGTTATTGCCTTCAATGGGAGCATGATTAAAATTCTTATAAGCGTTCATTAAAACCTCAAAATACCTGTGGAAGTCTGTGATAATTAGTTCAATTAAAACTGTATTCAGAAAACCAACCGCAGTAATGACAGCCTGGCATTTGGTGATTTTCTGTAGCAGTAGCTCCAAACTTTACTCGATTTGCATGCTGAAAGCAGAGGCTGTAGTCCTCCCTTCCTTAGGGATAATTGTGAATATAAGCTAATGAGCAATCCCCAACACTAGCAGGCTTCACAGCTCCAGTAAATACACTGAGATGGATTTGTGAGATGGATTTGTGAGCACGGGCGGGTAGAGCCGGGGGAGCTGTGCCAGCCACCTCCTTTTCTCGCCCGTCAGTCTACCAGACTCCAAAGGGAATGGCTGAACTGCGCAGGAAGCAGCTCCCACACGGCCGGGGTTTGGAGGGAGTGATGCTGCCAAACCCCAGCACTGGCTGCACTGTGCCGATGCCCAGTTTAGCCCCTGCCCCTTAGAAAAAGAATAGAAAGAACTTGCCCAGCCCAAGAAGAGGGACTTGCTTAAGGCAGAAGCATTATTCCAGCAGAGTGCCCTGGCATTTCTGGCTCAGTGAACACTCAAGTGGTGTTGCTGCTGCAGGAATCTCTGAAGGTGTCTGATTACAGGAGACTTTTACTGTGAGCTGGGCATGCAGCAGAGTGGAAATTTATCATCTTTGCCGCTGCTCTTGAAAAGGAGTGGGCTGAACAGAGCCAGACCACAGATTTTCAGCTGCCAAAAGCCAGGATTAACAGCAGCTAGGCTTTGCCTTCACAGGATGTCTCTGTGCAATCCAGCCCTCCCTGTCCCCAAAAAGGGATTTTTCCAGTAATAAAGCAACTGTCAATAGAAACCACTGTTCTCTCATTTGTTCCAATGGATGTGGTACATTTTTCTTCTTTTACTGTGTTTTTACTGTACTTTCTCCTGATTATCAACTTTAATGGGTTGGTGACTAGCTTCAGAAAAATCCAGTCTGGTTTTGGTGAAGCTTTTGTGCCCTAAAAAGAGTTTTCATCTCTAATGTGAAATCTGTGCAAAACTGAAACATCTTGTGTTTGAATTAGGGAAATTCATTTAAGTCTGCCAAGTCTTGCTATGCAAAATTGGATTATTCCATACCTAACGTGCAGTCAAAATTCACAGTTGGAACACACAGAAGCATAGCCAAAGCATGCAATAAAAAGAGCTGTGGGTCTCCTATATGCTAAAATGAAACAGTATTTTGGATTCTCTAGTCTAATATTGGAGCATTTAGTAATCATTTCACATAGTGGTCTGCTATACCCTAATGCAGTTCATTTTCAAGGTATATAATTTAGTTTTTTTCTTTTTCTTTTTTTNGTTGTTACATGACTTATAAATATTCTGGGTTTCTGGTTCATATTTCAGTCACTTTTCTTGTGGCTTCTCTAAAACCATACCTCTCAAAGATCTGTAAAATACAGAGTTTTCCTTAGCTGATATTCTTAGTGTTTGAAAGGGTTAATAATTCATTTCTTTCTCAGCTAAGCTGTCTCATTTTCAGCTTGTTGACAATGTATAAAGGAAGTTCAAGTTTAGAGATGTGCAATCTAGGAAAGAATGAGTCTTAAAAATTAATTGAAAACATACACCTTTTGTCACTTCCAACTTACAAAAAGAAGAATAATTTAGCATGCTGGGCCTAGAAAGATCAATCTCTTCCTAATGGCACCAAAACATATCTGAGAATGAATAAAACCAGAGGGGCAAGAGCAAAGGTTGTTGGGATGGCAGAGAAGGTGGGATGCAGCCAGTTGCAAGGACTTCTCTGGCAATATTCTATCCCATACATCATTGTGATGCTGAGAGGAAAGAAGAAAATAAGCCCAGGAAAGATAAAGGTAGAATAAAGACTAGAAGGCTGAATGTGAAGAACATGCATCAGATCGTAAGCACAGATAAACTGTAATAAATCCAAAGGTGGGCAGCCTTAAGAGAAACTGTCCTATTATCTTCCGATTTTCTTTCTGTAAGGTCTCATTTGCTGAAAATCCTTCAGTAGGATTAGCAGTAATATTAGTCCATTAATAACTCCTACAACACTGAAATATTTCTTTGCTGCCATGTCTGTAAATGATGGAGAAACAATTCAGTATTGCATGTGTATAAGTGGTTCTCTAACACCCAACCCTTGAGCTGAGGGAATGAAATTAACTTCCTTATCGTGTTTGACACTCATTGCTTTTCATTTAGTTTGTGTGGCTTTTTTCCTTCTTATCTTTTTAAAATTATGATATATTCTGGGTTTTGCAAGACCAAAATACAGATCTCTCTCTTTTCAAAATGGTCTGCATTTTTCAACACCATCACCTTAGTGCTTCCAAACTGCAAAATAAAAACCAAAGCTGATACTTCCCACAGTGCCTTATCAGGAGACTTATTGTCCTTGTTTCTGGTCTCCAGTAACCTGCTGCTGATTGTTAATCACAACTAGTTTCTTTTGGTCTTCCAGAGGCACCTGCAGGTGTACCTCCCTTCTGCTTCACTATCCACTTCCCCTTTGTTGGCTTCTTTGTGATCATCCATATTAAAATTCAAAGCATGCACACGGTAAAGTCATGGAGCTTTAATCTTGGTTGGAAGTTAGTCCTGGATCCATCACAACTGACACTCGAGGTAATTTGACATTGAAAAAAGAGTTATCCTAGGCCCCAATTCTCATAGCACTGCTGCAGCTGAGCAGTAAATAGTGAACTGTGCCACCTAATTGAATTGGGCATTAGTGCTCGAGGAGTGATTCTTGAGAATAAGCATATGAAACCATCAGTGAACAGTGACGAACAACTCAGAATTGAGTTTCAAGCTGGACAGCATTGATGCTTTATCTGGGCTCCTCAGGAAGCACTCAGCCCTCTCGTAGATCTTGCTTGACCTAGACAGTGCTCAAAGTTCTCTTAATTACTTCAGCTTACAGCTACTTAATATGTTTAATTACTAATCAACTAGACACCTCCTGGATGCTGCTCCCTGTGACTTAAAAAAAATTAAATAAAGAAAGCATAATTCAATAACTGCTAAATAATCTTTTATAATGTTACTGCAACAGTTTTTTTGTCAGTTACTAATCACAATTATGCAAATGTTAATTAAGGTTATTACTGCTTAGTTTCTATTGACTGGGGACAAACTAATTCCTAGGCAGAACCAGCTGTATCACGTTGCCTTAGAAAAATGTTAAGTCTACACTTATGGAAATAAGAAATCAAGATCCTTATGGCACATAATAGTCATTGCAGAGAGGACATATATTTTTTGGAGAACTGTCCTTCCATGCCATTTCCCTTCCCTATTTATATCTTCTCATTTTACTTTGTAGCAAGGAGTTGGATCTTTCCAATTAACATTAATGTAGTAATGGGGTAGTGGGGATGAAAAGAGTGGACGAGATGAGAGTTTCCATCTGGACTGAGCAGTGGGTGTCAGACAGGGTAAGCTCAACCCTGCTTTAACAGCTTCCCTGCTTCAGGAGACAGACAGGTTGTAACAAGCTGAATACCACATGCCCCTTTCATATTTCTGAGAGTGCCTCTCATATTGTTCCCTTACACTGAACTGTTCCTCATTTTTGCTAGGTTTGATACCCCTTTTAAATGCCAAAAAAAGTGTAAAGGGGTTGTGCATAGTAAGGAGTTATGAATCCCAGTAAGATCACAAAAAAGTATGGAGAGACTAATACATCACACAGTGTGCAGTATCCATAGGTTAGAAAAAAAAAGCAAAAAATGCTGATGCTTTCCAAACAGTGGCTTAGAAATATTTGTAGGAGTAGTAAAGAAAAACAGTGGAATAGTGCAAGTGGAAAGAAAAACGTACAAAAATGTAATCTAATTCCTTTCCTCAGTGACACACGCTGTCATCTCGTTGGAGACCTGTGACTGCTCAAGTTTTCCAACAAGAGCATAAAAAATGTCTTAAAATTTCAGCAGTAGGTTGAGGAGGGTAAAATGAACTGTTAAAGTCCTGGAAAGTGCATGGCCATGCTCACTTACAAGCACGAGCAATTTGTCAACATTACTGGAAGGTAAGCAGAAGCATCAAGCAAAGCCTAAAATTAAGGCCAGAGTAAAATGCTGCAGCACGTGCCCCTCTTGAGAGAGACTGATTTCAGAGCCAGCAAGGGCAGGCACATCTAGTGTCCTTTGCTGTGTGCTTCCTGGCATCACCCAGCTCCTCTCTGTGCTGCTGCAGAGGTTTCTCCTAGGACACCCTCCTGCTTTGCATCAGGACACTGTCAGTCTCAACACAGGCATCACCTCCTGTGCAGAGAGCATATGCTGCTCTGGCTGCGCTGAACATGGGTGGTTTGAACTTAGGCTTTCTGACTGAAGCCTTTGGATGTGCTGGGACAGTCATGACAAAAAATAGGCAGCCACTGAGGGAAGTTCAGCAGAACAACAGCTTGCTGTCGGGGGTGATGCCAGCTGCCTCGAGGACTATGAGGAGTCAGACTGAGCCACAGGGCAGGTTCAGACAGACCTAGAAAGAGTGGTGTGATGGGGTGAGGTTTCCTCCTCTTTAAATGTGCATCCAGCTGAATAAATACTCATGACTCAAGTGAGGTCTTGTTCCCCCCCCAGGCAGAGCTTATTGCAATTCCCATGTGTCACAGCAAAGATCCCACCTGTCTGGCACTGGGAAATGTGAGGCAGAGATAGGACAAGTAACCTGGACCTCTCCCAGTCATGTGCTTCTGGGCACATCTGACAAGAACTGCTCCCTTCATAGGATTAGACTGAAGCTATTGAAAGTGGGAACCAAATCCTGTCTGTAAGCCACCCACAGTGACAGAGGCAAGCCTT
>VZRF01013480.1:38978-133819 GCA_013396875.1 Vireo altiloquus
CTCTCCTCTCCTCTCCCACAACTCCCCCATTTCTTGTTCAGCTGTAAATGTCTCAGTGAAAGAGCAGAAGCATAACCAGAGTTTTCACAGCGATGCCAGAGCATTAATGTGATAATACAGAAAATAACCAAGTAAGCCTTACTCCAACTACTGAAAGATACCAAATGAAGAGGCAGAAACTGATTCATGGCCTCTGTCTCCCAGTAGTGATTCAGTCCCTCAAACAAGGGCTGTGGTCAGAGCTGCAGACTGTCCTAACTTAAATCAGGTCTGTTGCTACCACTGTCCTTTAGATGAGACTGTCCTGCCCTGGGACAAATGTAGTCCTTTTCCTTGAGCTCCAGACATTCTTCCTTCTTGGCTTAGCTTTGGGTGTTATGTACATGGGCTCACGTCTTTAATAAATATGTTTAATTTAACCTCAACTCAGTCAAGCCCCTGAGTTTTGGGGTATCTGCAGATTCTCTGTTAGCTACTGACTGTATTTTAAAAGCTTGTGGAAAGTATCAAAATCTATCGATCTCTTAGGACATTTAATTTGCCTCATTTGTCAAAATGCACATATCAACACACCTCTTGAGGTGAAGAATATCTAGGAGAGTTGCAACCAGGCAAGCTCCAGTTTCTGCTGAGTAAATGCTTTAATTTCTTTTGAACAGTCTGGTGATATGAAATAATGAACCACTAAGCTTTGCACTAAATTGACTATCCATTTTTGTCTTGCTGGTTAATGTTGCATTCTGTGATTATCTAGTCTCATTCTCTCATTTTGGCCAAAGCAGAATAATTTTAGCACAAACCACAGCATCTCTATTCATCAAAGGCCAGGGAGTTTAATTGTGGCTGGTCAGTGGCAAGCACTTAATTTTGAGAAAGGGAAGACCAGCTCCATGTGTGTTGCATCAATGCTCTGCTCCAACGTGTTAGCTGCAGTTCTAATTTCCCACTCAATCCATTCATAGAAAGAGCATTTAATCCTGCCTCCTGACCTTTTTAGTCACTCTTCTCCCCTTGGCCCTTTAGTTTACACTAACTACCAAGTGAGAAAGTGCCTTTGTCAGAGCCAATAAATGTTGTAGGAAAGCAAAATGCTCCATCTCCCTGAAGGGAGCAGAACAGCCCTCAGTGACGGCAGTGACAGCTCTGGCACGAGGCCGAGGGAGCACAACACCCCTCTGCAGACCCACACCAGTGTAACTCGGCTCTCAATTGCAGTGACCACGACAGGAGTACAAGGACAGCCTCTTTGGCTTGCTCAACATTCAGGAGATAAAAAAACTCATATTGTACCACTTTATGATTGTAGTTACTTCAGCCCAAGTGTGAGAGACACCTGCCTTGGAAAAAGAAGGACAAGGTTTCTCTTCAGCTTTTTAAGACTGGCACATACGTAGCTCTTTTTTCTTGAGCAAGCAAGAGATTCTAGTAACCATCCCAAGACAATGATTTTCAGGGCCTAATATAAGTTAACAACCTGGATAGAAAAAACCCAATTATTACATTTTAGATTATTGGCATGACATGGGCTACCTATCAACTTTCAAACCTTGGCCTGAGTAATGACTGTTAAATTTACAGAGAATAAACTTTTGTAACCTATCATTTACTAATAATTAATAGCACAAATTTCATTGTGATGGGATCCAAAGTGCTGTAACCTGATCAATCCTCTTGATTGCTTAGTATTTTAACATATAGACATAAGTCTTTGCCTGAAAAGGGCAGTCCAAAAGATGAAATGTGTAAAAAAGGGCATGAAAAAAATAGAATAGCAAAGAAAAGTAACAATACCCAAATACACAGATATTTCCACAGCAATAGGAATGAACAACAACAACAAAATCTTCAAGTAACAATTCTCATCTGAAACTGCCTTTACAGAAGGTAAATCCCAATATTCCTTCCAAGAGACATACTGATCCTGCCCAGTGCTGCATCAGGAATCATAAAGTGACACCTATTTTAATCCACATAGTGAAGAGACTTGGCAGCCACCAACATGTTCACAATATACTGTCTAGAACTTCATGACTCAACTCGAGGTGTAAGATCCAGCTCCTGAACCAGGAGCTCAGACCCTTGTTTTCAGCTGGAATCTGCCAGCACAGTTGTGATGACACAGAGATGAACTGCATTTTCCAAACTGGCAGGTTAAAAAGAAAAAACACTGTTAGTGAGCAAATTCAATACAGCAGGAAAGGAAAAACTAGGTCTTTATAACCAGTTCCCCACTGCTCATATAACAAAACCAGTGAAAAGCCATTTTCCAAATGTAACTGCAGACTTGAGTCTTTTGTCTTTGATCAAGCCCCAGCACACGCTGGCTGTGAGCCTGACCTTGGGCTGGGTCCTACGGTGGGTGAAGTTTAAAGCAGGGCTGAGCAGACTGACAGGTGAGCTGTGTCAGGTCTGTCCCCTGCGTCCAGCACTGCTTCTCTCTCCATCCCTTGCAGGCAGCTGGCGTGTGGTCCCCTGGCAGTGCCCCCAGAGCACGCTTGGTGAGTGAAGCACTGCCCTCTGTCATGTCATCACTTTTATCTATAGGAAAAAGATATCCTCCCCTGCAAAGAGAAACCATGTAGGGAGAAAGAGAAGATTTTCACTTCCACTGTGAAGGGAAGAAAAATCCAAGATGAACTTTGCCATGTGGAATGAATGCTGAATTAGGCAAACATACAGCTGGAGAGCAATTGTGAGTGAGCTGGCTCCTTGGAATACCTCTGACAGGGTCACAGGAGATAGGGTGACTGATCAGGAAGGATAGGTTTGGTTAAGATCATGCAGGAGGTCAGTGGCTCTGCCAGAAACAGGATTTAAGGCTGCCTTTCTCCTGTCTAATGCTGGTGATTTTTCAACTAAATCTCTCTGCCCATTCTGCAAATAAACCCTGCCTTTTCCTCTGCCTTGTATGCACTCCCACCTGCTCCTACCTAAAAATCAAACCAGATGATTCAGAGGATCATGAATAAGAGAAAATAAATTAATGGCCCTCAAACAATAAGAAGTGTATGCACATAGCATTCATATGAGTGAGAGGAGTAAAGCAACACAGAACTTGTAAAAGAGAGGTTTCTATCTTGAATGTTTGTGAACAATGTGTCTAAGAGCACAATGCTGGGATGTATTATTGTCTCTTTCTATTTTTATTTTGTTTCCCCTTTTCACGTCTAGTCTTCATCAACCTTTGGCTTTTGCCCAATCAAAACTGTATCGTCAAACTTTGATTGAAGTCTTGGGGGAAATGAATAAAATTCTCAAGCACTTTACTGTGAGCAAGTCTCGTGTCCTTCCTAGTATCTGATTTATGAGCAAAAGTCCACAATTTTGTACCCATCCTTGTACTTTCTATCTCACCTCTGAAATCTTCCCCTTGCCCACCTTGCAGGGCATGCCTGTGTTTCCATCCCGTGTGTGCACTGTGAGCTATGCAATGCTGCCCCACATCACATCGGTGCTCCTGGAGCAGAGCTGCAATGCCTACAGCAGTGCTTTCACAGAACACAGCTCTTCTCTACCTTAGATTCCCAGGGGGGGCTGTCAGCTGCCAAGGATCTTCCTGAAAGAAAGAGGAGCTGAGAGAAACCTGATTGACTTTTAATCGGATAGCATATGGTGCTGAGGAGAACAAAGAGGCCATATTGACATTTACCAAATTAAATGGTTAAGTAGGCTGGAACAGGCCTGACGCTGATGGCAGACCTACAGCAACAGCCCACTGGGCACTGCTGTTTGCAAAACATGTGCTGAAGTTTGGACACTCCTTGCATCATTGGTGCGAGGGAAAATGAAAGGATGGCAGATGGCAGATTGGCAGTTTGAAGGGAGATACAGCCTGGCTTGTCTTAGTATTTCGCCGTTACTAAATCAATATTTTATTCCCTTGTTCCTAGGCTGAAAGTGCCCTGGCTTATTTGGTGTGTCATAAAAAGAGTTGCTGTACAGATTTCAGCTGTCGCCCTGCTAAGTGGCGGGTATGGGGCTCTGGTCAGCAGCAGGCACTGCCTTTGTCAGACTTCATTATTTGGGAAAAGAGTTGTCAACAGCTGTAGCCAACTGCAAATCTTCTGTATTGGCACTTTGGAAAACATTTGCAATTTCAACACAAACCCCAGCAGCAGGAAAGAAAAGCAGTTTGTTTTTTCGTCAGTTTGGCATTTTGGAAGACAGATGAACATGCCAGCAACTGAGATGGCTTCTCTGCTTGATAGGACAGGCCAGCAACAGATAGTTGGCAGTAGTTTCCTCAATCTCTTCTGTCCCACTCTCTCTTCTCTTGTGCTGAATCTTTTAACACCAATGTTTGACTTTATTTTAAGAAAGCAGTCTTAAATCCCACCATGCTCCACTTCAACTCACATGCTGCAAATTAGCTCAGAGTGCCCCTTCTTGGGGGCCCTACACATTGACCGTGCCTTGGTGTCACACACATGGCTTATATTCCATATTTGTCTTCTTCTAACAGCTTCACTGGGCTCATCTTTCAAAGACCACAAACCTCTTGGAGGACCAGTGACCTATGTAAGTACTGGGAGACCATTTCTTGAAATTATCCTTAGGGTTCGATAAGGCATTGCAGTTTGAAGCATAGCTGAAGGCCTGTGCCAAAATCCAGACATTTTCCATTCATTCCTCTGCCTGAGCCCAAGGCATTCAAAGTTGTGAGTGAAATTACCCTGAAAATCTGAAGCCAGTCAGCAGCAGAGGGTAGATTAGATCACAAAAGGAGCCTAAGCTATGAAAATACCAATTTTCTTTGCAAAGGAAAATTTCAGAATCAGGATGTGCAAGATGTTTTCAGGCATAACAACAGTTATTAGAATAACAGCCTGCATGCTGTACAGACAAAACATATTACTATAATAAAAGTCAAGAAAAACATATCCGTGTGAATAATGGTTTTGCTGGGTTTGCTGCTAACCTGAAGAATCTCACATTAATTTTTATTTGGGTTGTCCTAAACCAGAAATTATGACTACTTTCTTCAACAACCACAATCACCAACCTGGAAATATACTCTTGGGCTGAATAAAACTTTTTTTTTTTTACTTACAGCATTGTTTCTTTAGAGGTTGTACTCCGATATACTGTTGATATTTTCGCTCATTTTTGGTTTTGAACAAATAGATCCATTTAAAACAAGATCCTTTTTTTTTAAAGAAAGCTTTGAACTGTTTAATTATCTCTCTATGTTTCCATCCAAAACTGTATTCTAACAGATTCAAATGAGTTTTGGCATCTACAAAATTAAATTTCCTGAACAATTTTGGATCACACCCCTGTTAACTTTCTCCCAAATGTGATCAAAATCTCTAGCTAATGCTTACTCTTGGTAAAACAACAGTGAGACAGCAAAGACCTAGGGGTGACAGTAAAGAAAGATTTTTGGATTTTGTATGATATATCCTTAAATCAAAGAGTCATTGCATGTTTGTGTTTTTTCCATTCACTCATTTGCTTTCTGTGTTTGAGATTAATATTACCTTTGTTCATTTTGGGGGGATGGGGAAAGATTTCTGACTCAGGATTCAAGCCTTTGGAGCATTAACTGTAAATTAAAACAGATGCTTTCCTGAAGATAACCCAATCAAATCAATATGGAGCCAAAGGAGCCCCTCACATGATGAAAGCTGGTTTTAAAGTATTGTAAAGCTTTTTTGCTGTTCAGTCCATCAATTTCCTTTTCCTGCTCTGCTCTGATACAGGACAAGTTGAGGCCACTGACCCTTTTGCAGGGTCCAACATGGAAAGCTCCCCATGAGACCAGAAATACAGCCAAAGGCAACAGATCGAGGGGATTTCTGTGCTCTGTGGGACAAGGTTAAACTGCTTTTAGCTGTGTTTTGTATTGCTGTGTTGCAGACTACAGTCAGATTCTTTTGTGCAGAGATTCTTTTGCTCAGAGCCAACAAAAGCAGAGACAAGGGGGGACCCAGGGTCACTTACGGGTACCAGCAGCTTCAGAGGGATCTGTTCCGCACTTCCTGGTGCACTTGGAAAAGCCACATGCTGCCTCACTGCAAAGCCATTTTTTGTCATATCCTGCTTCAAAGAAGTCAGGCTTTGTGCTGTGGCTACTCTGCAGACCAGCAGCCTTTTGGCAGGTTTGGGTCTCACCTCGGGCTGCAGAATCACAGGGACAGCTGCCCTTGAAAGCACAGGGTCACAAATTCCAGCGGGGAGAAAGTTTCAGGCAGAAGTACCATTAATGCTTGCTCTTTGTCATGAGAGCACAGGATAGCTTCTAATGCATTTTTTATTCTTAAAGTAAATTTCTAACCTCGTGTTTTCAGGGAAACTCTGCAATATGTCACTCCTAAAAGCTCAGGAATAAGGTAACAACAGAAAAAGAGTGAATTCTTTACAGTTTTAAAAAAGTTCAACTCAGAACATTTAAGGTAATCTCATAACCACAGGGATCAAGATAGTATTGAAATGATCAGAGTGAAAATAGTTTCCTCTGTTCTAGCTTTCCTATCTATTTTTATCTCTTCCTGGTTTAACTAAATTATTTCTTCCCCCTTTCCTCTAACTACCTAAGCATTGAATTCTTTTCCTCTGGGCTTAGCTCTTACTATTTACAGTCTGGCTGTCTCAGTACTAGACTTTGTAGGTTGTTTATTCTTGACTTTGAAAGGACATTTTTCAATATCTTTATGAGTTAGCAAATAATAAAATTAAAAAATAACCAAACCCAAACAACAAAGTCTGTTGCTGCTGAATGAAACACCTTATTTGTGCATATTCTGTAAAATCCAGCTTTTTAGGGTAATTAAATTCTTTAGAGCTTGATAATTATAAGTAGAGATTCTTACTCTAGAATTCATTGCAATTTTATTTCATTGTTTTCATTGCAGATCTAGGATCTATTTAAAAAATAACAAATTTTTAAAATGTTCATCTTTATTTAAATTTTTAAATTTTTTTTGTTGGAAAATAGTCTATGAAACAACAGAGGTTTTCTAAATTTTCTTTCTTTCTTTTTTTTTTTTTTTTCAAATGGATTCAAGTTTTCAATTTGAGATCTTAATTTGCCAAGCAAGATTTTCAGAAAAAAACAAATGCATTTTCTGCTTCTCATTTTAGATTTTACTCCCTTTCCCTTCATGCTTGATTTAGTCATAATTGCATCTAAGTTTAAACAGTATGAAACTTTCTTTATTACTGCAGAAGTTCGTTAGCTCACTTAGCTACCTTTGAATGTGGTCTGTTCTGAAGGCATAGATCAAACATGACATCCATAGCAACCCATACTGGCAGCTGCCTCCCCACATTAGCTCTCCAGCTTGGTACCCAGTTCCATATCAATACATTCATAACCTGAGTCATGAAAGAAAAATATTTATGGAAGTTCTATTTGACAATGTAAACATAAGGTGCTGTGCCCAGAGCTGCCACCTGCACAGAGCATGTACAGCGTGATGTATTCTCTTTAGCTAGCTAACGTTGTAGAGAGCCTCTTGCATAGAAAGAAAATTAAAATACCCCATAAAACAAGGATTCATATTAGGAAGAAACATTGCCAAATGTGAATGCAATTTATGTGAGAGCTTTCTGGACACAGGCATGTAGGACAATCCTGTTCGTTAGTAAGCTGGATTCTAACAAAATAAATGCCACACAATGTACAAAGACTGTACTTGCAATCTTGGCTGTTCTTTACCTGGCAAATCTTAGATTTTTGCATTTTAAGTAAGACTAACTGATAAGTTTTGGTGTTTCAAACACTAGTGTCTTTTTGTTCCTAGGATACTGGAAACCAGAACAGAATTGAAAAGCTATTTTACAAAGCTCTGAAAGCCAAAGAGCAGATCACACATTTTGCCTGAAACTGTAGATTCTACTTCCGCAGCACAAAAAAAAAAAAAGCAGAAAAGAGGAGATATTCTAAAGATCTTACCAAATGAAGGTGTACACTAATCTGAAGGATGCACAATGAATGTGGAAGGAAATGCAGCAAAACAGTCCATGTTCAAGATGGGAATAGGTGGATCTTCTTGGAACTGTCAGATGATGCAATAATCTTTTATTTTTTAGTATTATTAAAATTATTTACAAGCTATACTAATTACCCTTTCTTACAAATACCATCTTCTAGGGCTTATTCCTTAGTAAGCTATCATGCAGGTCTGAAATTTCCTAGTAGAAGTGTGTCTTTGGGAAGAATCAGAGAGAGGGAAATAATAAATCATCTTCTAGGTTTGTTCTGGAAAGATGTTTCCATTTATGTGCTGTATTATGGAGACGGTGACAAAATGGTCGATGAAGATTACCACATGCCTTCCAGGAGAATGAAAAAGGTTACACCTATACTGTACTTTGACAGCAAACACATGATACTTCAGTTGGAGGTCACAGGAAATAAAATCTGTGGAGAGCTCTCTGCTTATGATTTGTACTCATCTCCTTCCTTGTTTTAACATGGGGCACACACAGACTGTCCTTCAGATGAGAAAAACAAGATCTGGCTTGACCCCCAGTACAAAGAGTTACATAGCCCTCACAGCAGTGTGCCTCATGAAAATAAACTCCCCTGATCCCCATCTGCCATACATTATCCAGCGGCAACTTGTCCTTGAAATGAACTAAGTAGAGGTTTCCATCTGGCCAGCGACCAATTAGTCAGTTTGCATGGTGACCTTTTGCCTTGTGATTGCTTTTAAATGAAGTCTCCAAAATCTGTATTGTTCTGGGTAGGAAACATCTGAAATCACTTTCCAAAGAGAGCTTGGCACCTCCCCACTATTATACCATTGTGCAATTTAAAATACATCATCTCACTTATTGTTCCATCTATTTGATCTGCAGCCCTGCTTTATCCATGCTATTTCCAGAGTGACTAAGAGATCTCCCATTCCTTTCGAGACTGAACTAAAACTGCCACCCCTGGGAGTACTTCTGCTGGTGTTGCCTTTTCCTGATCTTAAAATTAAAAACCAAGCATGGTTGTGGGTAAAAGGGGTTTTACCTCAGTACTTTTTTAAGGATCCTTGGGTACAGCACTTCATCCAGGTGGAATGCACCAAAATGCACCCTGAAATGCACCCCAAAATGCACATGTACGATACATCGTATATACAATTTACAGGCCTTGCAAATGAACATATCCATCAATGATTCCCCAATGAGAGACTTGAATGAACTCCCCATTCTGAGGAACCTCCCCCCTGGATGAGCCTACCTTAGTTTACAGAATGTGTTCCAGAAAGGACCTTGGTGTCTGAGGCTTTCTGGCCCCTGACTGTGAGGCTTCCAGGATGTTTGGTCTCCTGGTCCAACAGAACAGTGAGTCTCAGCTAAGTTATCAGACTTGAAGAATTACAACTCTGTGGGCTAAAAGTACTAAGAATACATGAAAACTATGTAAAAGGGCATATAAAAGGGGTATAAAAGAAAAAGCAAAAAAATCATCCTGGCATCACAGGATCCAAATATCTAGCAATCTACAATGTACAGAGACTGCCTGTCACTATTTCTAAGAGACAGGGAGGAAGAATGTTTAAAGTCAACTTTGTTTTCTCAATTTTGGACATATGATGGTATATCAGAGTAAATCAGTAAGGATGAACTTGCAATCCAGTCCCAAAGGTCATAGGAATACCTTTATTTTGGCTTGAAGACCTAAGGCAAAATAAGCTGTATTGGCTGCTTTTTTTGTTAATATATAGTAAAGCATCCAAAATTTATTTCAAATGATACCTCTTTTTAAAAGTGTGTTTATTTTTTTAAGCCTTATCCCCTGATAAAACAACTAATCCAGTGAAAAGTGTCTATATTTGAAGACATCCAAATGGTTAAAACCTCTCATGGTTAAAAAGAGCAAAGTTTGGTGAACACAGTTTGCATTGTAGTATTTGGTATGATGCCGTAAACTTTAATGTAACTGTAAGCTGTGAAGAAGTTATCTTAGTGTCAATAGGTTATTTATATTATGATGCTGCCTTACAATTTTACCTTTGTTAAAATATTCATCTTAGTTTCTTGTAAAATGATTTAGTAATACATCATCCTAAACTAGCACCCACTCTCAATCCGAAAAATCAAACATATATCCTTTAAAACACCAGGTAACAAGCCAATATTATAATTTCTGGCCCCTTCCAGACTAGAAATGGAAAAAAGCCCAACCTATATGATTGACTACTTACAGTTCATCTCCCTTTTTGGTCCCAGGATGGATTAGACTGCCTTTTGCTCTTTTCTAAACTTCCCTGTGATGATGCAGAATTATAACTGCGTGATCTACTCAGAACATTTCTGGCATAGGTCAGTTGAAGAGCACACCATCTTTCAGCATATCTAGCTGGCTGATGTGTGTTGCACCAAGTTATTCTCCTAGTTTGCCTGTAGAACATGTTTTGCTGTGTCGGAGTTAAATCTAATAAATCTGGAGAGCTCACACCACTGAAAGTGTCTTTTCTAAGGTACAGTTTACAGGCAGTCACATACTACATAACAAGAATTATGATGAAAAATTTCAGGAGTCACAACTTAGGCATGTAGTGCAAGATGTCATGCAATGGCAGAAAACAGCTCACTCTCTTCAAGCAAAGCCTGGGGGGAAACACCTCAGGAGATATTTTCACCAGCATATGGTACATTGGCTGATCAGACAGGGATGTCTTTATCTTTTGGCTTGGGTTCAGCTCTTTTGCCTTAGCACAGCTTGTACAGCCTGCCTAAGTTTCCAGTGAGTTGCATTTAATGCTTGCAAAATGCTTTGTCTGAGGCTCACCTTCATGAAGTACAAACAGTTTCTGGATTGCCATAACCAGTTCTTTAAACCCCTGCTCTGGGCTTGAGAGGGCAGGGAGCAATATAGCACATTTTCTGCTATTTTGTGTCACAGAAGAATGGCTTCGACATGCCAAGTTCTGTCATCTCTACATCTTTTGTGTAGCTCATGGTGTAGCTGTCTGTCCATCTTTACCACCAAAGAGTATTCACTGAGAGTTTGACCAAAGCTAAAGCTACCTGGAGTCCTATGTTCAAAGCCTATTGAGGACCTGGCAATGATTATGCACCTGGTTTGGCATTCAGGAGGATGCTCACTCCTTCTGCCCTCCCTCTGGAAGCTCTTACCTGCTCCATGTATACATCTTATCTGATTTGGCTTCCAGCAAGTGCATGCATTTTTACTGAAGCTCAAAACAGGCACCAAAGGCCTCTGTGGACTTCCATCTCTCCTAAATGGGTTGAGCCAGCAGCAGTGTCGTGAACAGTGTCACTGCCCCACTTTAACAGGGCAAAATTGTGATGAGGAATTGAGAGGAAAAGGCAGGAACTACACAAGAAAGTACAGCAACAGTAGCAATGGGGAAAAGCAGAGGTAGAGGAAATGTGGTGGGATCCTATGCTGAGGAAAAAACAGAAATTAAAATATTGATGGGAAGTAAATGAGAAGACCGAGAGAAAAGTAGAAGCAGCTGAGGACCTAATGAGGGAAAAGATTGGATGATAGAACCCAGCAGAAATCCCAAGAGTTATTGAAGCTAAGGACAACTGCAGGAAACTCAAAGGAGGGTTCCCCTCTGCTAAGAAACTATATCCATCTCTGGCTGCCCTGGTTAGCTCAGACTGCCTCTGTTTCTCCAAAAGTGCTTGCCCAGTCTTCTATGTGCCCTGCTGAAATTTATGCCCCTCCACATCTGCTCTTTCTGCCCCAGGGAATTCTGTCAATCATTTCAAGTCTCCATCTGATGCTGTTCACTTCTGCCAAAACACTGTTTAGGAAAACTGATGTTTATGGCTGTGCATAAAATATAGGTAAACATGGAAGTCAGTTCATTAAAGAAGAGTCAGAAAATGTTTTATAAGCTGCTGTACAAAGCTGAGAAGCCATGCTGTGGGGAAGAAGCAGTCTGCATCTTTCCCAAGGCTCCCAGAGTCCACCCTGTACCCAAGAAGTTTTTGGAATGCATAGTTGTTGCCTTATGTAAAACCTCCACACCACCCCTTTGCTCTACCCCTTTGCTGAGTAAACCCAGCACTCTTTTCCTCAGCTGACATACAAAAAAAACAGACATTCATCGGAGATGTCTTCAGGGGTTGCAAGTGATCAAGGGTCCTCTCATTAACATATTTTAATTAGACGTTTTCTGAAGGAAGTTCTACTTTGTCAGGAATTCAGGTTTCAAAATCTCAGCATCAAAGCAAGAGAACTTGAATTACCAGAATGACAAATAAATATCACTGAAGCATTCCCTACCGATAATGAAAGGGCTGATAGCTGAGAAATATTGAGCCAAATTCACTTAGCTCAGAAGGCCTCAAGAAATTGGAGTAATTTGTTAGCTCGTAGCTACATGAGTGGAAAACTAAATGAAATGCTTGATAGAAAGAGTTACTTCCAAACAGAAGACAATGGAAATCAAAAAAGGGTTCCTGGAGCCAGGAGATATGAGTAAAGATTGGAGTGTAGCTATATCAAAGAGTACAGTCTGAAAGGAAGAAAAAGTAAATAAGGATGTAGAAAAAGTCCTGATATACCAAACAGTTTCTATTGAATTCCAAAAGAAATAGAAGTTGGCATAGTCCATTATCTAGAAAAAACCCACATTTTTAGTTCAAACACAGCTATTTTTCACAAGGTCAAAAAGACTCAAATCTACTAGGAACGAAATATGAACAAAAAATAGACTAGCTGAAATTGCATTCTGAATTTATTCATCATTCATTTGATCACAGATGGCATATAGTTCAGCAAGGATCTGATTATGTGATAAATGGTTGGTTACTGGTTTCTCAGCAGAAGATACACAGCACAGAGGAAGTGCACTTTTACCGTATTATTACAGAAAGCTGATTTTATCAACATGCAAAGGGTAGCTGAAGAAGGGCTAGTGTTAGAATCAGTGCCTTCAAAGAAAACCTTAAAAAAATTGAAAATCCTGGCAGAATTAAGATATCAGCAATTATTAGTGAGTACTGAACTAACTTCATTATACCCTGAGAAAGAATGGGACTGATGCCACCCTTCACTGATCTCATTTTGTCCTTAATTATCCCATCAACCTTTTTTCTTAAATAGGGTTTCAGTCCCAAAATCTTGACCCAAGTACCTCCTGGAACACCTCAGGCAACCCAGTATTAATTTCAGCTTTATTCGTGTTGCAATATGCCCCCGTCAGGCAGCACTGTGCAGTCCCAGAGGAGCTGTGTTTCACCACAGCATGAAGTCATTCTTAGGGAGCCAGGTCAAGTTTTAGAAGACACTCAGGAATGAAAGGATGTCATGTGAGGATGAAAGATGTCATGTGATTTTGTTGGTAGAGAGGAAGAGACTGAGAGAGTTCAGTCCAAATAATGCTCATCTGACCTGACCATTCTCTGCTCTGCTGCTTCCTCTTTCAATGCATTTTCTGCTCATTGACCCCCATAACTGAATGAGAACGAAAACAAAAATTGGGTAAGACCAAATCAATATGTTGAATTTCTCCCTGTAAGAGGATTTATTATTTATCCAAGGGAAACGAAGAGAGAGAGAAATGGTGGAATCAATTGCTTTTACCCCATCAGTATGAGTTGACCTCAGCTATATTTCTAACCTAGCTGGTTTTTAAAGGTGTGCTGTCAAGTGGGGACACAGCATCAGTGTGCCTGGAGGGGAAATGAGGCTAGCAGGAGATCAGGCCTTTGATGCAGTGCCTCCCAGTCTCTCCAAAAATCTGTGTCAGACATATGCAGCTGGTACTGCAGCTGCTTTTGGTAGTGAGTTGTTCCCTGGCCTTGTCCAATCCTGCACTAAAAATCTGTTGTTGCTGATACCCTGGGCAACTGTGGCAGCACAGAGCTCAAGACCCATTGGAAAAACAGAACAAGTATTTGGGCACCTGGGCTTCATGTCAACCCCCATGTTCACTGCTTAATAGACTTGAAAGGTGAACGAGCCACATTGTGACCAGCACTGCACAGGAGATACAGTCTGTGAAAGCAAAAGTATGAGCACTGGAATTTATGCTGGGAGTTACTCCAGGGCACTCCAAGCTGTACCTGCTCTAAGGATGGCTTTGGCTTTGCATGAGCTGTAGAATATGATTTCTTTGCTGTAAATGCCTCTTCCAGCCCCAAATAATTTCTGGTTATTTTCACGGGTTATAATTGTTAAAATTCTCACCACAATTACTTGTATCTTCTGGACCATGTTCACACAGATTCATAAGTTAAAAAATATATTTTTTTTAGAAAAGTAGCAATTGTGGTTGAAGAAATAGACTCTGTGGAGGCATAATCAGAGAAACACACCAGCTCTCTGCACCCTTCCACTTTATCTTTCTATATGACACAAAAGTCATGTTATTCCTGAGGCCCACAGAGGAAATAGGACATATCATTATCAGGTTGCACTTCTAGCTGCTAGAAGGAGTATAAAAGGCCTCCACAACAGAGAAATGCAGTCAAATCTTTTGGGTTCCTTCCAGCAACTCAGTCTCTTTGAATAAAAATGATAGATGTGATCACAGAGAATACAGGATGGATGGGGATAGCAGTGTATCATTTTCTGACTGCTGCCCACTGCTTTGCTCCTGTGAGTGGGCTGGAAAGGGGAAATATGCCGAGTTGCCTTTGATTTTATGCTCTCTCATCAATGGAGGAACCCCAGCTGGGAAGCTACAGGCAGCACAAAAACAAGCAAACCAGTGAACCTGGTCCTTATGCAAATGTTTAAAACTAGCCATGCTGTTGCCATATGAAAAAACACCCTGACATTTAGAAGTGAAGGAAAGCATTTTATTGTGATCAGTAACCAAAAGTATACTTTCAGCCTAAAAAAACCTTGAAGTAAGATGTTCTAGATTCTTAGGTAACCCTTATGATAAAGATTTGTACTTCTCACCATAGTACATTTCAAGCAGTATTTAGATCGGTGGTACTTTTTTACAATAATGATACTTATTACAGATGATAAACAAATAAACATTAAATATATGGCCTGAAGGGCAACCCAAAATACTTCAAGAAAAGAAGAAGCCTAAGATCTACTTTTGCTGTAGAGGAGCATTTCTAGTAAATCACATCTCACTACTGATTAAAGTTCTGCCATCTGGAGTTCACCGAAGTGGCAATTGGCATTCAAACAATTTTAGGAAATATGCTGGAGCTATAATAATAAAACTGAATATCCTGGTTTTAAAAAGGCAGTTTCTCGAGCTGATATTTTTAAGAGAGAGGCTTCAGTTCCTGTGGAAGGCTTGCCACAGAAGTGATACTTGGTGAAATCTGTGGCTGAGGTTGCACTGGAGGTCCACTGGCTGAACACAATTCTTCCTTCTGGCTTTAAAATTGTGGCTTGAGTCTCACCTAAGTATTTTAAGTATGTAAATATAAAGGAACTCCCTATTTCCCAAAGCCGTGGGCACCTCCAGAGCATGACTGAGCCTCATTAAGGCACAAATTATCTTTGAGAGTGCCTACTTACCATTCTTTATTGAACATGAAGACTGCACTCCTAAATTATTTACAATTAGGCAGAATGCTTTTGAGTCTATGACTATGCATACTGTATCAAAGGCTTGATCTTAATTAACCATTGCTCAACCTATTGAATTAGGAACCTTTCTCCATCTCCGTTATTTATAATTAGGCTAATTAGGCCCAGATAAAAAAATTTATAGATGCTAAACCTTCAAAAGTGTGTAGATGTCTGATATTCTCAGGTACATGCAATCCTGCCTAACAGCAGTTGAGGCTCTCCAGAGGTCTTCCACACATCCAAGACTTTTCAGTCTTGTCATAGCTAACTTATCCAGAAGCTTCTTCTGGCCCATGCAGCGCAAGACCCAAAAAGCAGATTTTTACTCATCTGATAAAATTAGGGGTGCTCTGATGTGCAATCATGAAAAACCAAAGCACATACATCAGTTACATTTTATAGCACAGTGTTAAAAGGGGGGAAATATAAGTTGATCTGCCCCTTCTTTCTTTTAAACAATAGTGGCTAAAGTCACCACAGAAAAGGCATGTGACTGCTCTGGGAGGCTGATTCCATTTTCTGGCACCACATAAGACCGGTAGGTTAGGCTTAAATGAATTAAATGCAGTCAGTCTATTTATATTCAGAGGCTTTTGTTATATGGATTTCTTTACACTACAAGAGGAGATGCCTGGTTCTGGCATTGCAATAATTGCAAATAATCATACATTGAATCTATATTTTTTCAAGTTATCTTCTTGTACAGACCTGTACTTCAGCAATCCTGCAAAAAAAGTGTTCCATGCAAAACAACTTTTGTTCAGAATTTAATACTTTTGTATTCCTTATATTTCTTTTTGAGTTATACATTAGCTTGTTACTGATCTATGAATTAAATTGACAGTGATTGGAGCAGAACCAGTTCTATTTGCCATGATATATCCTTTCTATTGATGGTGTCAGTTGTGAAAATACAATTATCTATTTATAGTCAAACTCTCAATGTTTTGTAGATAAGTGCATTTCCTCCTCAATAATATGAATAAACATATTCACAAGTCTGATATAGTCACAAATACTTTGAGAAAATCTCAGTGCTAGCTGGACTGAACTTCAGTGTGGTATTGTGCATCCAAATGTCACCTTTTATAAGAATACATACTGGAATTTCACAACAGCCATCAAGCATTACTTGTATTTGAGTAATAGCAAGCAAAGTTCTGCTTCTGTATTTTAAGTGCAATGCATAGTAGTATATTAAAGACCTTAAAATAAAACAGGAAAACTAAATTTTATGTGAGCCTTCAGTTTTTTTTTTTTTTGTAAAAGCGATACCAGACTATTTGTGGTAGCTTGAATGTGACATTGAACGTGTGCAATGAATTTTTTCCCTTGTCATTTTTCTTTCAGTCTCTCTTCTGTAGCTTTAACTTTTCCTACTTTTCTTTCCTTTACCTTCCTGAACTCATGCACTCTAGTCTTGTCATTGTGAAGCAGCATACATTTCTGCAACTCTGTTATCCTGAAGAATGTAAAAGTACTCTTCAAAGTGAGTTCTTTTACATTTAGTGATTAACCCACTGTCACACACTCAGCCTGATTTTACCACTGTTGGGGTAAAAATTACAATGCCATTTAAGAATGCACAAGCTTGAGGGTTGTTTTTGAAGTTGAGGTCAGTGGCTTGCATGCAGGATTCTTCCTGTGCACTGGATGGTATCTCCAGCTGAGCTGTGCAGATCCAATTATTGCCCAACGCAGATGCAACTTCCCAAACTGGAATTTTGCCAGGACACGAGGATCAACACGTTTTTGAAATGTGCCCTGAAGTTGTTCCCAAAAGTATTTGGAAGCTCATTTAAAAAAATATCACCCTAACGACAGCAAAACCCCAGAACTGCCAGAAATCGTGGAACCTCCTTGGGGATTTTCCAGCACCAACCATGCCCTGATCTCACTTGTGACAGGATCTTTCCCTCACAGGAGTGTAGAGGAAAACCCTATACTACAACGCTGGCTTCCTTCTGTGAGCAATTCCCTTGCATGAAGAGGAAACTGTCTCAATTATTTATATTTTTTTAATAAAATGTTTTCCTCTACCTCCTATTCCATTGCAAACTTACGGAAATAAAAAGCACGTTTAAACTTCTTCAGTTACATTTTTCTGCTTTGTGTTTCTCTTCTTCTGATCTTTTTGCTTTCATCTGCTGACTTTATTATACCAATTTAGCTGCCACAGATGTTTTTTTTCCCTTTTTCTTTTAATGGATATGGCATTGAAAAGAACTGCTTCTGGCCTTCTGCCCACAGCCGCTGCTTTTTGGTGTGTCCTTTTCCCCCTACCATCTCTTTAAGTGACATGCAACTAATCTTGCAGTACTATGCTATGCTGACAGCTCTTTGTCAGCAGACAAAGTTCCCACTTGGCATTGCAAGTGGTATCCCAGGCCATCTCACCAGCCAAGGCAAATTGTCACATCTTCATTGATTTTCCTGAAATCAGCAGAGCTTAACGATTTAATTCAGCTGGATAAATGGACTGCTGAATTCCCAAAGTACACCCAGAGACTAACAGTGGGGGGGATTTATAACTTTAGCAACAGAAGCGAAACCATAAGTTCATCCTAAGTTTCCTTCTCACCACCCTTTAGAAATTTTCCCTGGAGGTTTTTTCCATATTGGACTCTGGTTGGCACCAGAGTCACCTTCTTTTCTTTCAGGCTTGTTCAGCAGCCGTGCTTGACAAGGGTTTGAAGAGATGCTGCTGTAAACACATCCAACATTTTGCAGCCACAGGCAGACATCAGCTGTGCAGCGTGGCTGGCATAGGACCAAAGCAAGGGATAATGCAGGGCCCTGATGCCAACAGCAGCTATATTTTAATTCTCCTCATTTTTCCTGAATGGTTGTGGACCCCCTTAGCAGGGGGACATTTGATAGAGCAGCTGGTCAGTCCCCACACTATTCAGAAAGTACAACAGGAGAGGACAAGGGAAGAGCTCTGCAATACTACTCCTGCTCAGCACTGCAAGGCTTTGACAGAGAAATGCAGCTATCAGCATTTCAAAATGTCTTCCCTGTTCCTCTAAAAGCTGAAAGTTGTTGAAGATGGTCAAAACTAAAGGGTGAATGTGGAAAGAAGTCTGGAAAATCTTTCCATCATAAAATATTGGAGAATATCTTTAATGTAATTTGACAACTAATTCCTAGGAGAGCAGATATACGCTGTGCACCCTGCATGACTTAAACAGCAGTCTGAAATCACAGCCATATGATATCTATGTTAGTTGTTAATTCAAAGGATTTCTCTTTCCTTTAGGTTCCCCCTAGCTCTAAATTGCAGTTGCATGTTCAAATTTAAAGCTTCCGGACCCTTAAATTTCCGAGAGACTAAAATCTGAGCTGCTGGTTTTAGTTTAATCTTTAATCTCAGAAGAAGCTACATCAATGTGTGAAGAACCACATATTGCCCATAGATCAAGCCCTACTGGAAACATCATATAGATGTGATACATATAACACCCCTCCCCTCTAAATTTCCAGGTGTTTCTCAGATCTTACAGGTAGGAATGCCAGAACTTCAGAAAGAAAGCAGTTTGCATGATCTCATGTTACAGTTAGTTCCTCACTCCTATTCTGATTGTTATATTAAAAAAAAAAAAAATCATAGCTAAAAGTCAAGCTGAAGCCCTACTGCTTTTCCTTCCACTAATACATTTTCCCTGTAATGAGACATTTTGGTCTAGTTTCTTTTCTACATATGACCCCTAAGTCCTTCCAATGCAGTGTGCTTCTTGGCCAATTCCATTTTTGTTGATTTTAACAACCACATTTCTGCATATTTGGCTGACCACAAGTTACATTAGATGTAGTTTTTTGCAACTTTCATTAGATGCTTTCAGATGTACTAAGTTTTATTGCCACATGGAAACATAAAATAGATATAAGAGGTATAATTGTGTTCTGTTTCTTGGTTTGTGAGACCAGCACCAGAGTTCACTTATAATCCTTTATAATGGTGTTCACCTGTGGCCTGCTCTACTGCCCAACCTTGCTATCGGCCTCAGGGCTTTCAACAACCTCTTGATGCATGCAAGAAATTCTTGGGAACATTGTGGAGAGGGAAATTATAAGGTATGTTCATGACAATGTTGTGAAAAATATGTTTGCTTCTAAATAAATCTCTATCAAAATCCTTTTATTTAAAAAAATGGTGATTCTATTTCTACTTTCTTCATTTGAGGTAGAAAATCACAAGGAAAAAGGAAGATTAATCATTCCTTGTACCCAAAACTGACAGGAAAAAGAAAGAAAAAGGTGCGCAAAAGAAAAAAAAAAAAACCAAGAAAAAAGAGAGAGAAAATACTAAGCTCATAAACTTTAGGAGAATAATCTAAACCCCATGGTTGGACAGAATGAGGTCACATGTCTAGTTATGAAGCCATCAGTCAGAACTCTTATCCAGGAACAATCTCCGATAGCAAACTCCAGACAACTCCTTGGACATGACAGCTCAGTCAGGGTATTCTCATTTTCTTACTGGCACCGTGTTGCTGGAGTTGCCACCAGCTGCTGTGATGAACCAGTTCCAACCCCTGTACTTCACAGGCAGCAGCCAGAGTTCCTTTCTCACTATGCACTCTCACTATGCAGTGAGACACTCTGAGTCTCACTGACACTCTCAGTCTTGCCAGAAATGGTCAGACAGGAGCATCAGGGTATTTACTGCCCTGTGCTGAAAGGCCTGATCTGGAATCAGAAAAACATATTATGAACCAAATAGACTGTTGAAATTGAAATAGTTTGCTTTATCAGTTCTTTCATAAATAAATACACTGAAAATAATTTTCTCTTTCTCATAAATAACTTAAGGAACTTATTAGTGGACTGCTATTTCCATTTCACTTTCTGACCCTGTTTTTCACTAATGAGTTTTCCAACAGCACCTTAATTCACCTTTTCCTAAGTATCCTTCTCTTGCTTTATCTTCTTCATTAAAGCCAACTATTTTTTTTGTTCTAAAGCTCTCAGCACAAACTATGGAACTAATTGTTTTTTCTCCCAATCAAGTAATGACTGTAACCTAAAATTTACACTTGCCCCCTCCTCATCAAAGCTGATAAATTTTTCTTGGTACTAAGTGTTGTTGAAGGTTGAAAAGACTTCCATTAGGTTTTCAATCTACGGCAATAATTTATGTGATAAAACAGAAATCTCACAGTAAACCAAGGATTTCCTAGCTATGGGCCTTAAATATTCTACGATGAACACAGATGGTAACTGTAGAGTTCCCAGGAGATCAGGAGGGAAACCAGTGTGATACAGGATAATTAAATTATTTTTAAGTTTCTCAAGTGCTTTGGCAATCCCTATATGTCACCAAATGCCTCCCACACACTAGTTTCTACTTTCTTTCAATGAGTTAAATGTGTGAAACTTAAAAATCTATCACATCATTTAATTTAGAATAGTCTACACACCTGTCTTTGTTAAAAAGCAACACAGAAATTAGTTTGAAACAGTCCTGTTGATACCTAACTAATACGGCCCAGTTTTGCAAAATGTTACAAAGATCTGGCTGGAGAATTAATGTGTAATGTCTCAGCTGTGCTCCATTGGCCTTCTGTTGACAGTAGTTTGGGAATATTTTGCATTTATTTCACGTGGCAAAAAATTCTACTTTTAGGGAACAGTATATCTGCTATTTAGTTCCACATAATTGTATCCTGGAACACCAGGAACCCAGCCATATAATGCAAACTCATAATTTCTTTAATGCAAATGTATCCCTATTCTGTCCTTACAGGAAACAGACATATTTTCCCTTTTGTCTGTGAGCACACCTAATTCTAATCTAAATTCTATATTCAAAGACAATTACTGCAATTCCACAGTTAATACAAACTACATTTCCATTAGTGTTTTGGTGCTTCACTTCATTTAATTCTTAAACAAATTAGTGGTTTCTAAACCAATTGCTCTCCAACCATTAGTAATAGATGGCATGGCCTACAGGAGGCTCTGCTTATTTAGGCTTTCTAGAAGCACCTACAGCAAAGCAAAATAAAACAGTGAAAGGCATAGCCTAAGGAACAGTTTTATATGAATACAAACAAGTAGGAACAGTTGAACTCATTGGTCTTTTTCTTTTGCAAGTTACATATGGCAACTTCTTATTATGCTTTTTTTGGTTTTTTTTGTGCACTGCAGCAGCCAACCTTTGGCTTTATGTCATAAATACTTGTGCACCTTCAGTATCACTTAGTATTCTGGGTTTGAATAAATCTCAGATTTCAAAGGAACCACTTAAACAAAGCCACTGTATTTTGTGTAGTAATAATGTCCTGGAAACCCTTGTATCTTTTTTATGAGTGTTCCTCACCAAGAAACTCTATATTTATTGAAAATTCTGCACAGTTTCTCTCAAAATTCATCCTACCTGTTCAAGTCTTGAACTGCATTTTCGAAAATATTGGTAAGCCTGGTTTCCAGTAAAGTTCCATTGCAATGATTATCAATTTGTCTTGATTTGTTCAGCTCTAATGACTGTACATGTTTACAAAATGTAAGCATTTGTTAAACCTCTAGTATCACCAAACCATCATTTTTAAATGCTTCTTTCAAAAGAGCCACAACTTAATTCCACAGAGAGTGACTCCAGTCTGCCCTGGTATAAGTAGAGTTCTGATGAATGGCACATGGAAAGGCAGGATTTAAATCAATGTCTTTCAATTGTTAAGGATGATTACAAGTTCATAGTGGCACTGCCTGCTTTTCCTAATACCTACAGTTCATGGACTTTAAAAAAATCTAGGGTCCAAGAGAGAAGAAATAGAAAAAGAGAAGAAATCTGGTGGAACTTGTCTGTTACTGAAGTGAAGATTGTTTTGTTTTCCTTGCCAGGAATTTTTATGGTGCCAGGTCGAAAGTACATAGTATTTGATGGGGCTGTTTTTTCCCTTTTATCCTCATAAATGAGAAATGTAAGTGATGATACTGAAACCACCACTACTGGTGGCTTTAGAAGGAAAGCCAAGGAATTTTCAGAGACCTTTTGTCTTCTTCCCTTTTCCTGTCTGCAGAAACAAGAAACCTATTAGGTAATCAAACAACTAGGAGGAAAAAAATGAATTCTTTTTCATTTTCTAAAGAAAGCTCTACCACTTTTAGGAGAGATTCAACTCTGCCTTTACTTTACATTGTATTTTCCAGTGGTAACCCAAGGGTTTATTCTTGGTGTCTCTATTTTTAATTTTTTTTAACCAATAAGCTATAGTCCCCTTATGGCAACTGGAAAATATAATTCCATTGAACTGAAAGAATAATGCAGTTGGAGAACCACTAAAAGACATCCATCTAAATGAACAGCAATAAAAATCAGACATCTACATATTAATATTTTGACATCAGAAAAAGAGGGAGTGAGATAAGACTTCTTAAAAAAGAAGTCCTTAAAAGTAGAAGTTATCTAATTGCTTATTTTACCTAGAAGTAGAACAATCTCTTTCTAGCTATCACATAGTAATGAGAAGTCATTATCTTGAACTCATCTTTAATTAACATCAATCCTGATTAGTCAGAATATATTAGGCTTTTTGTCTGTTACCACAGTATTTGAATCTCCAGTAAAGGAGATGTTCAATCAGATATTATCATTTGCACACCACATTAGTGTAATTATTAGTTTACCATGTTTTATGGATTCTTTGTCCATTTTTGAAAGGTGAAATCTATTGTAGATCAACCCTTTGTTAGCTGGAGCAAGTCCTGGCATGTCAAGTTTTTGCATGTTGTAGGTGAGTATAACGACAGAAGTCCAATGTTCAGAGTACCTGTAGTTGTCTTGTGCTATTTTGAACTTTGAGGTTGGCCAAGCTTGTAAGATTGAAATTTCAGATTAGAGAAAGTACATACAAAGGAAGCTGTTTAAATAATACAAGCTATTGACTGTGTAGAGGAAGGAACATTTTGCTTCCACATCACCTCTTAACAGCACAGCACATCCAGAGGCACCTGTGCCTAGAGGGAGAGTGCAGGCCAAGGTCTACATGGTTTGGGAGTAGCAGTAATATATGAGAGAGGGCGAATGAACCATTCCTCATTCTGCTTAACTTTTTTCCTGCTGGCATATCTATCCATATTCTTCTGCTTGTTCATTCTGACCTTTGTGGTTATTAATAAGTGCCATTAGTTCTTGTAGAAAACAGCAACTTCAAAAGAACTTCCTGAATCTGACGAAATTTAGCAGAGAATAACATTTTAGCAAGAGAATTCTACAGGTAGGTCAACAATCACTATGAATAAGAATTTTTTTCTATTAAGTTCCAGGGGGCTTTGGTGTAGTTTCTATTGAACCGTATTACATTTCTCTGCAATTTGTTTGGATTTCATCCAGACTGAACAAAAAAGAACCCCAGACTTAGTGCTGTTAAGGTGGTAGATCACCAACCTATGTGGTGCTCTGTGGGATTGGAGCAATTCTGGGCAGGCCTGTGGGAAATTCAGGTGCCCCTTTTGAGAGACAAGGTGTTGGAGAGCCAGGCCATCCCCAGCAGCCACTCAGGCTGTGAATGCTGGCGGTCTTGGATGCCTTCCAGCTGGGATGGGCTTGCATGAAGCACATCCCACCTAGTGGCATTGGGGCATTTTTGTTCAAGCTAAAAGTAGGGTTTTTTTCTACCTGCTCGTGCTTGGGACACAATAAAGGGACAGAGTTGATCTTGGGATCACAAAGAGTCTTGCACTCACCCTAACTAATGGCCATGCAGAAGGGTTTCTTAGCTCTGCTGTGAACAGAAGAGTTTTGAGTTGCTCTAGTGAGTTTGCAATAACTCTGAAAGGGTTGCTATGTTTTGTTTGGCTACAATGTCTTCTTAAGGGTGTTATCATCATCAGATCATGGAGTTACAACATACTGATGCTGGCTTTTTGCCACTCAGGGATTCCTCTCCCTCTAATCATAAGGCCAGTGCCCACTCATGCTGACCTTTGACAGCTACATGGTCTATGGGCCAGTTTTATCACTAAATGAGCAGATGTGGAAGAGAGTTCCACTTTGGTTAAAAATAAATACCCCCTGAAAAAAGATTTCAATGCTTTACTTCAAGTTACAGATGCAGATTAACAGCACTTCCAAAACATGTTATTAGCTACATGCACACTAATTTTGCAGGGAAAAAAACCCACAAGAATATTCCCAGTTATCATAGGACTGACATTTCAGCTTTACTACATTTCCAAGCAGGGAATAAGGGATTCGGTCAAAGAGGAATTACAAAACTAGAATCTCTTGCAGTGCTTTGAAAATTGAGACAGACACAAGCCTCTAGTGAGCCTAATGAAGTATCAGAGCAAAAAATGATATAGCTTCCTAAAAACAGTGCTTTTGTTTTCTATTTAAAGTAGGAAATCAAAGGCATAACTTTAGTATTTCATTCTGTGAGGCAGCCAAAAAAGGGTTTGCTTTCAAGCCTGAATAGTGAATATGGAGATAAAGTAACACTTTTGAGAGCCTTTCATATGACTTTCTCCTTGGTTGAAACACTTGAAATGTGCAAATAGAGTGCTGCCACACTCTTTCAGGAGGGAAAGGAAAGGATATAAAATTACTTCAGTGTTTTGTGATGTGATTTGGGAACACAGCACCAGACAAATTTTTCAGTTTAAGTGGAGGATTAAAAAATGGGACATGGTCAGAATGAATATTTTGCTTGCTGTATTTTCTGTATATAAATATGTGAATGGTCCTGCTTCAGCAATTAAATACTACCCATCTGTTTTTTTGAACTTGGAGTGATAGCTCCTAGTAAATCTATTACAAATGTTCCAACCCAAAGAACTATAAAACAGCCTGAAGTAGGAACAACTAGAATTGAACTTGTGCTTATTCTGTACTAGAAAGCCCAGCATTTAGATGCTTCCTTTTGGTTTCCAACAAATCCAAGCCCCCTCTCTGAGTTTGCTGTTTACCTTCACCCTACTCTCAATTAACGCCTCATTAAAATGCACACATGCTGAGCTCTTACTTGTTGACCATCCCTTTTACTGCTTTAGTGTACTTGCATTATTCCTTACAGTTTTATTCAAACTGCAAACACAACCATGGAAAATCCTCCACGAGGAATCATCAGAGAGGAGAGATATTGACACAGGTGAGTTTGCCATTTGCCTCCTCATGATGTGTGTTAGAGTTTCCAGTGCCTGCAAGGCTGCTTTAGGACTAACTCTTTTCGCATGTTAGCACCCACAGTAGCTGAGATGGACTTTTTTTCTCTTCTGAGGACAACTAACAACAAAAAAAGTATCAACAACAACAAAAAAAATTAACCAAAACCCCCAAACAAGGAACAAGTGATGAAAAAAGGTACCTTCAGACTCAGTGCAGACTGAAACTAAATGCTCTGAATTCCCACTGAGTGCTGGCTCTCATCAGTATAGCTGAAAATGTATTCCACTGTGTCAATGAATGCTTGGTAGAACTTGCAGAGAGTAGCAACAGAGATGACTGCATTGAACAAATCTAACAACTTAATTTGCAGGAGCCAGCCCTTCTCACCTGACAGCTGTCCTTGCAGAGCATAATGTACCAAATCACTGCTTCCACACTGACCTGCAGCTGGTGAAGTCTGGTCTTTCAAATACCACAAGAAGCTAAATTTGTCTGCTCCATGCTAGAGCCCAACTCACCCTCTCTAGACAGCCTTGGCCATTCCTTGTGCTCAACCTTTTAAAAAGGAAACAAACAGGAGAGGAAGTTAGAGCTGGTAAATGCCTATTCCCCAGAAAACTCTTGCTATTGATTCACTGTGACTTTTGTGATTTCTTTCTCAAAGACTTCTCTGCAAATCCCTTAAACTTCCACAGTCCAAAACAATCTGTACCACTGTCTGTGCTGTGAACCCTGGTGACTTCCCCACCAAACAACCCTTCCTCTTTTGAACACATATATTCATTACAATATAGAAAATGGAGGAGGTGTTCATGTGAACTCAGATGATTTACTGTGGTGTAAAATCAGGGTGGTGCTAATCTCCTAATGCCATATATGGTAATTTAATCAATTAGTTCTTAACTAGACTTCTTTATTTAAAGCTGAGTCTTCATCTGTTTGGGCCAGGCCTAGCTTCTCATGAGTCAATAAAATTCTACTGCTTTGACTCCATGATGAGAACTTTGTAAAAATGTGCAATGATGCTATAGCTACTCTGCCATATGTGCAAGACTTGAAATATGAGGAATTGGTGTGCTGCATTTGGGTGTTTTGGACCCTGGATTTGGATACAAAAAAACACTGTTGACCTTATCACCCACTGGCCCTACCACATCTGCTGAGGGAGATAACACTGTGATCCAGACCCATGAAGTGGGAACAATTAGGATTCCACTGTTTCCATTTTAAATTTCTTTTTAACAGCTACTTCCTTTAGCGAAAATCTAAATTATTTTACTAATGCATCCATTATTTTACTTGTTAGGTTCCGTTTTTCCAAATGAGCTGGCTTGTAACTCGATAGGAAAGAGTTTTTTGTGCTTTTCAGATTTGTTCACTGTTTCTCTCCGCACAAGCCCCCTGGGGTTTGGGCTATCTGCTGTAAATCATTCCATACATTTTTCACTTAGCTGGTTTTTCTTGTTTCTCTGTGTGTTAGTCATTTAAATGTTACAGAAATTCGTGATGCTTCTGTTAGATTTTGCAGAGTTGAAAATCCATTTGTTCAACCAAAAGTCATTCTTGTGCCTAGATATTTCCTTTGTTCTTGTATTTATTCAACTTTACCCATTAAGATGCAGAAAAATGGCCAGAGTTTGTTGCAGTGAAGGAAACAAACAAGGCTGCTGCAAAGAAAACAGGATGCTTGCCTTTCAGAGACTGATCTTTAGAAAGCTCTGGCTACCCTCATGATCTGAGCTGAACCCTGTTGACAGGGTAAGCTTTGAACATCACTTGTCACAATCGCTTGTTCAGGTGTTAAAACAGTATCTTACTTCATGAGCAGACACATTAAAATCAATCAGTGTCACTCCTGAGGGAGCAAGTCCATTCTCAGCATGAACTGTGGCTCCACTTCTGGAGAATTTTGACTTTGATAACTGATTTGTTTTTCTCAATTAGGAAAAAAAAATCTGTCAGCTTCTGTGCTTACTGACAGAGAAAGTAGATCAAAGAATTTTAAAAAGAAGCATCCTTGGCAATTACACCTACTAAAAATAAGTAGTGCTTTACAATGCCATCAATTACTGTAATTACAGCTTGCAATGAGCGGGAAGCATTTGAGCTCTTTGCTTTGTGCAAAGCACAGCTATGAGGCATTCAGTTTTCACAATGGATATTTTCTCCCAGATACGCAAGCATAAATTTCATCAACATTAATATGAATTCCAAACCCCATATCCAAGTGCAAAGGATCTCATGATGCTTTTATGCTCTCAAGACCTAAACTATAATTTCTGCCATTAACAAGCACCATTTAGCATTAGATTTCCTAATGTTATATTATGGTACTGGCAATTCTATACAAGATGCATTACAAGCTCAGTGAAGACTAAATTGTGGCACTGAATAAACACTTTAAATAATGAAGCAGAAATAAACATTTAAAATCAATTTAAGCATTTTACTTTAAATTTTCTTTTAAATAAAAAAAACCAAGCAAGATTTGAAAAACTCAAATCATATCACACCAGTAAAAATGAAATGTATTGCTGAGAGATACTGGTAGGAACAAACTCTATCTGCACAATATATTTCCCATCCTCTAAATTTTCCTAGGATCAGGTTTTAACCTATGGCAGCTCCTGTCTGTGGCATCACATGGGCTATTTTGCCAATAAAAACCAAGACTAGATGAAAAAGCCCTGAGAAACAGCAAGAAAAGACACCTGTCAAGTCTTTGTGTACACACACCAGGGGACTTTTATCAGCACTTTTTTTTTAGTTAATCCCTTAGATAAAATTACTCCGTTGTGTTACTATGAGAAGTTTCCACTGTTACCTACACTTGCAAAGCTGCTTTAACCTTGGGTTCCCCCAGAGAAACCAGCCCCAGCCACTGTGTGTCCTGTACAGCCTGATAGAAAATCCCCATGTGACAGAATTTGTTCCTCCAGCCATATATATTCCATCAAAATGGTTGTGTCGTTACCAAATTATATATATATCTATTAGCTTTGCAAGTCCAATTTATACTTTGCCATGAAAACAGGTGCAACTGCAAATATTTTTCATTATAAATGTAATTAATATGCATAAACTTGTTTGCCAAGCAATTTGCAAATGAATCAAGAATTAAATTAAATGCAGACACCTCTTCCCTCCCCTCCTCCCTTTCCCTGTCTGGATAAAAAGAATTTAGAGAAGTTTTCTGGGTAAATTTTTGGAATAAAATATTTTTGGCTTAAGCTTGACTTTATTTCAAACTTTTCTTCATTATTAGATGACAAAGTTGAGGCAGTAGAAGGATTTATTTCTAAAACTGATTTTCACCTGTAATTAGAATCTCTTGATAATATGATGGATATACTGTCATGAAGTATGAAAGGTATGAAATAGAGACTAAACAAGGGCTGCTCTTCACAGAGCTTCCTACAATTGCAAAGAGGCTATCCCTATGGAGAAATCTCAGTGTGGGTCAATTGCTTACTGCAGAGAAGAGTCATTTTAAATAATATTCACAGAATCACAGAACCGCAGGATAAGCTGAGTTGGAAGGGACCCTCAAGGGTCTTTGAGTCCTTCGAAGCCCTGCACAGGACCATCCCCAAGAGTCACAGCATGTGCCTTAAAGCATTGTCCAAATGCGTCTTGATCTCTGTCAGGCTAATGAGAGCCTGACTATGGAAGATATTCTCTAGTCACAAATATCTGCTAACTTATTATGCTCAGTGTGCCTTTGTCCACTGTGGTGAGTTTGGTCATCTAAATTACATGGTACAGCTCCTGGTCTATGGCTGGAGGGCTGGATCCCTTTAAAAGCAGAGTGACAGAGAGCAACTAATGAATAGCCAAGACTGACTCAAGCTTTTGTGATCCTCTTGGCAAGACGGGGACAGTACCATGCTGCTCTGTTCATAGAAAGGACAAAAAAGGGAGAAGGGATAGAGCTGGGAAAGAAAGAGGGAAGGAAGGAAGGAAGGAAGGAAGGACACTGAAAAATGTCCTTACTGGGATGGCTAAGGAAGCAGGTGGATGGAATTGGATCACCAATCCCTGCTTCTAGAAGAAGACCCTTCCTTGGGAGTAGTTGCCATGCCAAAAACCCTGATGCAGGGCTGTGTACTGGGTAAAGCAGGTGGTGTGGCTCTGACCCATATTCTGCCCCAAGCAGAAGCTTGACTTACCCATACCTAGTGCCACTTGCTGAAACTATTATTCCAAGAATAGTATTTGGATAAATAATTTGTGCTAAAGTCCTCCATGCCTTTGCAATTCCGGCACTCTGCTAACAGTTGCCATCAGTCCTGAGTAATGGGAGCCCACACGTTAATTCATACCTAATGCGGTTGTGGGTTTGGGTTCTTTAAAGAAGACTTTTAAGTGGCTCCTCCCCACTGTTTTTATACTATCAGAATGAATCATATGTTTTTTTATGATCTATTCCAACTTTGGCTGTTCTGGACACACATTTGAATAGAGTGAAAAACTGTTCTAAATAGAATTACCTCTGGACTGAGTGCATGACTCCACCACTAAGCAGCCCTTGCATAGTTTCAGCTTGGTTAACCAGCACAGACATGCTGTAACTCTGGGAGACAAAAAGTTGTGCATTCTTGTGCTGTTCTCCCAGTCCTTCTGTTTTTTCTGAATTTGTTTTTTCGGGTGTGGGAGGATGCCCATGCACAGAAAACTCAATACACAGTTAGAATTGCAAAGCAAATCTATTTTATTAGTCACATTAGCAATAAATACATACTGACCCCTGGATGTTGGAGAAGCTGCCGAGCAGGAGAAGGAGGTAGAGCATGGTTTCTGAGCAGGAGGGGCAGGAGGGCAGCATTCCTTCAGGGTGTCCCCTGGATGAAAATGGCATGCATGGTGTTGTCCTCTCCTCTCCACCCCAGGACCACACCTTATATCTCCTCCTCAGGAGTGGCCAAATTCAACTTCATCTCGTGTGGGGCCAACACGCTAGATGAGGCCACATCGGCCTGTGATCATGCCTCTGTGCCAACAGCAGCTCTGTTATGTATTGTTTCTCCTTTCCCAAGATGAATCCCACCAGGTGACCGATAGAGTTTCATTTCTAGAAGTTAATCCCACTAACAATAGAGTCCTCTTCTGTATTATCTTGTTGATGTGCACAACTGCACAATGAATATGTCAGGCCTCAGACCCATCTCCTATCCCTGACACATATGTATATCTACCACAAGAAACACAGCTTGATAATCTCTCATTCTTTCTACTACTACATCATTAATTAGAAAGTAAATCTTTTGACAGTGAAGAATAGGGATCATGGTTTTGCTGCTGTATCACAACACCAACAGGTTTTTTTCCCCAGCTTAGTTTACTTTGATTGTGTGTTTCAAACTTTCATTATAAAGTGGCAGTTTCTGTAGCTCCTCAGTAGGAAATTATGGTAGGTGGTCAATGAAAGTGAAGATGGAAAACCTCAAGCTAAACTATAATTATTGACCAATAAGTGAGATGTTTGCACAAAATATCACTGTTCTATATCAAATGGATTTTTGTAGAGCATAAAATTGCATAAAAGTAGCTTTCAAAATTGTATGAAATTATTTCTTCAGATGAAATGTAAAATCCATAGATTTTGATGATTTGGAAATAATTGTGTGGATCTTAATTTCTCCATTTCTGCAAAATCAGTATATTGTGCTTTTGGCATCACATTCAATGGAACTAATTTTAAATGAAGGATTGAAGCATGAATTCAAGTGAAAAAAAGGTGCTTCATGGAGAAGAAATATAAACTGATTTTTTTTCCCTCTGTCATCATCAGTGACAGTCAAATTGGCCAGAATTTTAAATTAACATCCACCTCTGAACTACTCAGGTAGTGAACAAATCATAATATCTGTCTGTATCAGTTCACCAGTAGATTGAAAAATTCATTATTTGATGCTTTGCCTTCTCCATTAATTAGTTAATGTTTGTAAAGCACTTTGAAATGAAAGGAGCTATATAAGCAACACTATTATCATTACACACTTCAGGGCAGGTAAAGAATAAACTAATGAAAGTCTGCAGTAAGAAGAAAATGGACAAAATTTAAATGAGGTGCGTTCTGCAGGGACTGGGAAGGTGACCAGGTGGCAAAGGGAAGCTCAGATAGGACTAAATCATTACACTGTGATTCTGAGATTTGTTGAATGCCCAGCATAGAAATAAATTGGTGATCTTAATCCATATCCTAAGGGACAAGGCTCTCCTTCATATCAAGTCATCATCTTTTAACAGACTTTCTCTACAACTGAGAAAAAAACACCTCTGCAAAGTGTGCAGGGGACAGTATACCGAAGTACCTTCTTCCTGTTCCTGATTCAATGCTGCAATAGAGGTTTTCTGTTTCCAGAGCTATGTGATTAGTTCTTTCTAATCCCACAGACAACTTAAAAGGAAAAAAAAAAGCCTCTTTTTCTCCCTTTCCAAACAGGCAGTGAATATGTTTCTTAAATTCTATAAAGGATGAACATTATGGGACTCTGGGGTACTCTACAGTGACAGAAAAAATAGTGAGGCCATAATAAAGCCAGAAAAGAGGCAGAATTATGGTGTCCTCTGTAGTTCATTCATCTTCTGTTATTGTCCTTATCAACCTCTGTTCATTAAATCTTTAAAAACAGCCACAATAGTTTATGTTATATTGAGCACATTTTGTGTTAAGTTCAGAATCACAAAATACTGAAACAAGGTGGGCAGAAGAAAGCAGGGCCTTACCAGAAAGGGGGTACAGAGATTGGAAGTTGAGCAGAAACAGAAATGGGGAATCTAATGTGAGTGAATGAGAGAGCTTGTGTGGGGAATGGGCTTTAGCACAAAAAAATTGAGCAAGTCGAAGCATTGTTCACATTTATTTTCTATCCCTACCACACTTACTATCCTGATACATGAGGGTTTTTTTTTCTGCTCAACACCTGCTAGTGTTTGTAAGTAAAAATGACATTCAGTTTTAAGCACCAGTACATAGCTTTCTTTTTTCTCTTTTTTATGGGTCTTTTTTATTCTCTCTGATTTTGGGTCAAAGGGAAACTTCAGTGGGTAGTAGAGCCATGCTTGATGATAATTAAGGCCTTAGAAAAAAAGCCAATTTGGAATACTTATCAAAATGGCTTAAGACATGGTATTGCACCTTAAATACTTAATTCTGCTCCTTTATGCATGGAAAGAGAAACGCATGCAGAGCCTGGTTCCTGGTTGGAGTGCTCTCAACTTGCAGATCGGGGTTTCTTTCACCTAGGCACTTACCAGAAGTATTTTATTCATGGTCTCACACACCTTAGACCTCCTCCTGCCAATAGACAGGAGTGTGTAATTCCTAAGACTGACCCTCTTTTCCATCCAAATCTCTCCTGAAATAAAATTTTCAATATAGGAACTTCAGTTATGTAACAGAGGGAAGGTAGGATGACTCCAGGACCCGGGACAAGCATGGAACCGTCATTGCCTCATCAGAGAACCATGGCTCCACCTCTCTGCTGCATCTCTGGGAGGAATAAACTCAACTGCATTGCTGTGGGACATTCCCACAGCCACACGGACTCCCACAGGCTCCCTTGATTGAGGGACCCCCACTAGAAATCAGCCATGGCCATTCTCAGCTGAAAATGTGAGCAAGATGAGTGAGAAAAAGCCACAAGCTTCTCACCATCGAAGCAAACTCCTTAGTCACTCTGGGACATCCAGGATGCTCCTTTGGGCTTAGCTGTTCTGGCAGGGTTACTTCCCCCTCTTCTTGGTTGTCACTCAGTGTCATCAGCTAAACCTTCGGCTAGGTTTTTACCAGAGGATGACCCAGCAAGACTTCTCAGGTGAAGTTTAAGCTTAAGCATATAAGGTAGTGATGAAATTTAAATGAATAATCCAGTATTAGATTGCTATTTTCCTATTAAAATGAAAAGCATTTTCCAGATTTGCTGGTTTCAGAAGCTGAGAGAGAGGTTTCTATATTTTTTTATAGCTCTTTGTGAGTTTCTTCCATGACTTTTAAAAGCGTCAAAGACAGAGTGTTAAGGTATTTTAGTAAGCAGACATGCTGCCAGTAGTTTGTAGTTAGTGGTTTGTGGCTGAATTCAGCTTTACTACTTTCCTTCCAGTCCTCATGAGGCTTAGTTCATCACTTGCAATTTACTTTTTAACAGCCTTTAATTGTCATTTATTATCTAAAACTCTATTTACACACGACTACTGAGCTGCTACTAACCACCACCTCTTTTTGATTAACACAGTTCAGTGTGTAAGGTTGGTAATTATGTGTTTAGCAAGAAGGATGGAACAAAGAGAAATGTTCAAATCCAGTACTACATCCCCTTCATTTTATTACCTCTTTTTTTGGTTCTGCTTTTATGTCATTTTGCCTCCAGACTTTTGTTTCCTTCTGTGGTTACTTTAGTGCTTACTGCTATAGCTTGTGTAGACAGCAAATCTGGAATTCCAGTTTTCACAACTTCCTTCCATAAAATACACTACTACTCCCCTCTTGAAAACAAAATCTTAGGAGAGGAATAAATGTTAATGATGAAATCCCAAGAGTAATTCTGTCATTGTTGATTCTAGTAGATCTAGTGTTCACTTTACAGTCTGATCATACAAACTCTGGGAAGAGGTTTGATGAACTCTTTCTTCCTGAGCATTTTTGCAAAAAATCTTTAGAGAAAATCCACTGGTTCTTCTACTCTCAACACATACATGTGCTCTGTTCAAAGACCATTGCTCATTATTCATGACTTTTGGAGACCTGAGATTACGACAGGTGCTTGAAAATGTCTTTCTTGCATTTCACCTTTTCAAGGATTTACATCCTTCTGATACTTTGCTCTGTATTCTGTGTTTCTCAATACATTAGTTGGCAAGAAGAAGCAAAGGATTATAAGCAGTATTTTTGCCAAAGTTTCTCATGGAGTGTGTGAAATACGAGTCTTTCAAAGAATTGTATCTCAGCTTTTTATATAGTAAAAGTTCACCAGATTAGGGTGCCAAAGTTAATGGCAGAGAACTTGGATGACCTGAGGGTTTTTCACTTTACATTCATACACTCCTAACTGTTCAGCAACAGTTCTGCCTCATTTTCATCTGAAGAAGCAATAATAAATATTTTCTAATCATTCAAATTAAGGTTAGGAAGAGCTCGATCAGCCAAACTCTGGACATATTTAATAATGTGACTATTAAATTATTATATAGTCACACTATTAAATATATATATATAGTTTGTCAATACTATCTGCACAGTATGTTAAAAAATTTCATGCAATACCAGTAGTCAGGAGATGCAGAACTTTGACTCTGCCCTGATAAAAGATGTACACTTTCCACCCTGTAGCTGGAGAAAGAATGTTTGTCTGAAGTCAGAGCCAAGACACAGTCTTGGACCAAGCAAAACTTCCAAGGCCAGTGAAAGTTTGGTAGTTTAATCTGATACTTTGTCTGATTTCTAGAGGGCTGATCTGGAATGGTTTGCCTGTATTTTTGGCACAAAACACAGAAAGATTAGTGTTTCTAGTCGATACCATTTGCTTTGTCAAGGGAAGATGACAGGAGACACTCCAATCTTAGAGTAACAAAATTATTAGCAAAATCATGGAAGAGACAGGGAAGAGAAATAAACGAAGAGAAAACCACTTTTCAGAGATAACCTAATACTTTAAAAAACAGCTGAAGTCAATTTATTTTGCACTTTCCCCAATGATCTAATGTACAGATGTCAGCCAAAACTGGGACAAGGAACAGCAGCAGCAGTTGGACAGGCACTAGACTGTAATGAAAAGAAACATATTTTAATGCACAGATAGATGTATTAAGAGATAGATTCATGTTTATTAGAAGGAAACCGGGAGAGCTGCAGAAGTAAACCAAAGTTCCCTTTAAAAGCACTGGATGGTTTTATTTCTCTGCAATTTGTGTTCCGTACGTTCAGATCAAATCTATTTTTGCAGGAACTCAATGTGAAATAACACAGTATCTCCAACATGAAGTACTAGACAACAACATCAATGCTGAAAGTCAAATGCTTAGCAGCTGTAAAAAGCCAAAATAAGGGTTGCAAGGGCAGCCTCAGTTGGACTCCTTTCTATGTATATGCTCATTTTGAAAAGGAACTCCCATAAAACTTTAAAACAACACTGAACAAATTTCCTTGCCTTCCTGGAAGTGCCTGAACTGCTGCTGCTGAAAACTTCTACTCAGTAACTCCAGCTGATGTATATGCTTACCATGACAATGTTAAGTGTCAATCCACAGGATTATATTTGAGCAAAGTTATAGACAATTATGGAAATCATAGCTATTATTATAATAAAAGGAAGTACCAAGAAATCTCAGCTACAATCCTACCTACTAGTCTTATATATGATGCAGTCCATTTCTTTAATGTGTACTTCTCACTGCTGCTGCAAGGATTAAGAGCACTTTATGTGAACCAAAGTGTAACCAGCTGTCACCAGACTGTGCTTTCTTCACTCCCTGCCTCCAGAAACAACCAAGTTCAGTTTTTAATGAAAAAAATCAGAGAGGTTTGAAGAAAACTCAGATGTAATTATTTTCATAGGCTGCTCTTGATTCTATTTTTAAGAAATAGTATTTGAATACTGTTAAATGATAGATTGCATTAAAATAGGCTTAATTTATCTAGAGCCTGCTGACACAGGAACATGTATAAAACAAAGATAAAAGAGGGAAAACAGGTGACAGGCCCGCTTTACCATCTTACCTCCCTGTTCCTCCTTCCACATTGCTAATTTGCTTTCACTGTCATCTGAATGGTGGGAGTGGTGCTCAGTCTGTACCTCTTCTTAAGTCTTGGCTTCCTTGAGCCAAGATACATTTGCTTAACAAAGTACACCTTTTTGTATATAATTTGTATATAATTATTAACAAAAAATCTGATACTAACCTCAGTTGTCCCTGCTGTTAAACAAATATGTTTCAAAAAAGCAGGAGAGCGGGAAAATGTATTTAATTTATTTTCACTTGACAGTTCTATTCTTGCTACATAAGTGCATTTTATTTGTTCCTTTTTTTTTTTGCATTTTCATACGACTTTCTAGAAGAAGGCCAGCCTTAGTTGTTGTGTGTTTGCCCTGTACATTATTTATGATGCTTTCTCTATGTCATACTTTTACATGGTCTTTTCCTCAGATTTATGACTTTTCAACTTTTGTAGCACCCTTCCAGTCAATGGTGACACCAGAGAGGTGTTGCTACAAAGAAAGTAGTAAATCTTCTTGCTGATGATGCACAAGAAGAATCAAGAGCTCATTTCACTCTTTCTCGTCTTTTTTCCGCTTCTTTGGAGCATTCCTGCAATAGTAAAAATTTATTTTAATTATACACATGGAAAGGACTTCCAGTTTTACCTGATGCCTCATTTCAGCATTTTCTGACTTTTGCACAATTCAGCTATAATTTCAAAATAATTGCATTGTGTGTTAGTGAAGGAGAAAATGTTGCATTAAATTTACAGGTTAGATAGCTGAGGAGTAGTGTGCAATTCAGATTGTGGCCTTAGTATCCATTATCTGATTATTTCCTTACCAGCACACATACACACAAGAACAATTGGTAGTTTAATGAAATAATCATATCCAAGCAATCTGTTTAAAATACAATAACTTAATAATACCAGCCACATCAAATTTTACACTGTAAGTGAATTACTTCTGGAAGATTCTACAGAAGAAATTAAATTGTAATCAAGTAATTATCTAATGAGGTGTTACACAATGCATTTTCTCCAGCAGTAAAGTAAGAAACAGAACTAAAGCAGATAAAATAAACTTCCTCCAAAGTGATAAAAAGTTTCAACTCTGCATTATCAGAATAACGGCAATGTCTAATCACTCTTTCAGACTCTAACATTTTAGGTAAGGGTTCTGATTTATTTGTCCCACAATTTGAACATGCAAATTCACCAGAACTTCTCTGAAAATGATAAGAACATTAAGAGAGCTGTAAAATACATGACTGAAAATATCATTAATACATTAGGGTATGTAAGGGTAAACTGAGGCATACAGAAAGTGCCCAAATTCTTCATTTTCTGAAGAGCATCTGTTGCTTTCAGTAATACATGGCAAAAATCAATATTTTGACTTTACATCCACATTTTTCCTATTTGCATCTTTAGGTCTCTTCACAGTTTTGTGTATTTGCTCCTTAGACTGAATTTTTTTAAACACACATATGTATACCTAAAAATGCATGAACACAATTTCACAGTGTGCAGGTGACTGTGCTGTCAGGACTGGAATCTCAGTGAGAGGACAGGATTTGAGCCATGGGCTGTGACCTGTATCACATACCTGTCCTGGTGCCCTGCTCCCTCTTGCACAGCTCTGAACAACACCTTGTGCGTCCTGCCAGAAGGCAATGCACCAAGCACTGTGCTGGTTTTGGCTGGGGCAGGGTTAATTTTCTTCCCAGTGGCTGGCACAGGGCTGTGTTTTCTGTTTGTGCTGAACACAGGGCTGATAGCACAGAGATGCTTTGGTTATTGCTGAGCAGAGCTTGCACAGAGCCAAGGCCTTCTCTGCTTTCTGTGCTGCCACACTGCTGAGAGGGCTGGAGGTGAATGGGAATTTGGGAGGAGACACGGCTGGGAGAGGTGACCCCAGCTGACCACGGGGACATCATGCTCCACATAAAGAGTGGGGTGAAGAAAGAGAAGGGGGAGACATTTGGAGTAATGGTGTTTGTCTTTCCAAGCAGCCATTACACGTGATGGAGCCCTGCTCTCCTGGAGATGGCCGAGCACCTGCCTGCCATGGGAAGCAGGGAATTATGATTATGATTAAGGTTATTATTTCCTTGTTTTGACTTGTTTTCGCGTGGCTTTTGTTTTCCCTGTTAAGCTGCCTTTATTTTAACCCACAGGTTTTCTAGTTTTTACCCTTCCAGTTCTCCCCTCAATCTCACTGATGGGGAGGGAGGGGCTGTGTGGGGCTTGGTTGCTGCTTGGGGTTAAACCCTGACAATTACATATAAATGAATTGTACTGATACTTTTCATAAGTTATTGATGAGCCATCTGACTGTTTCAATTGGCTTTATTCTAGCAAAATTATAATTCTGAAATAGTTAATTCAAAATATTTTCTGAACTTTTTGTATCAGTTACACAGAGCAGACAGTTCAGCTTGGTGGAACCTGGCTCAAGTTGCTGATACCCATTTGGTGGACCAAACTACTAATGAGAGTCTCTTCCTCAGAGCACCTAGAGATCAGCTGCAATTCATGTAAACCCTATACTCAGTAACAGCTGTGTCCAGTGTCCTCACCTAACTGCCATACAAAATATCTTGGTATTTCATGTTCAATGTGAGCATGAAAAAATATGAAATAAAGTTGTAAAGTCAGAATAATCCAGAACACTGGTTAAATTTTGTCAGTGATCTGGAGTGATCTAATTTCTGTAAAGAAATCGAACCCTTGAAAAACACTTCTCATCAGACCTGTAAGAGAGAGATCAGTAGAGAATAAATCCCCAGCCCATATAGAATATTTCACCCATGAAGGGTGAGTATTATGTTTCTCTCATGAGTATAAAAGCTCCATAAGTCATGACTGCGAAGGCATGAATGAATTATGAAGGTCTTTTGCTTTAGTAAAAGAAGCAGGATCAGCATTTGTACACAGGACATTCTATTTATTTTACCTATTTCTTGATCTGTTCATTTAAAATTGTTTAAAACTGTCAGTTCTACTAGTAAAGAAATGATCATAGAGCAAAATAGATCAAATTCATTAGAAACACACAAAATGGGTTTCTACAGGTGATCATAAATTATGTTGATTTCTGCAAATGGTTCTCAATTCCATATTTCAAAGGGCAGGCATTCAAAAGACTATCTTGCTTCATTCACTGCTGCTCTTTTGCACCAAATGAGACAGGAGATCTCAGAAAATAAATAATTGTGAGATTGTGCCATCAGGATTGGAGATTGCAGAAAGAGTTTTTGTCTTCAGAAAGTCTATTTCATCTTTAGTTCTTATAGTGAATCAGATAGAAAGAGCAAATAACAATGCCTTTCTGAGAATAAAGTGTTATGAACGGTATCAGCTGAAATAAAAATACTGTAAAGGTACATTTAGGGCTGGGTCTTGAACTCCTTCCATGATAATGCAGGATCTTCTGTGGCCTCATGGCAGCTGTAGTTCGAAGTTCCTCACACCTTTCCCTTCCATGCTCTCTTTTCAGAATCCCCTTACAGTCTGACAAGGATCTGGGCACACTCCAACACATCTTGATTTTATCTGTACTTCACTGATCTGCTTTCTGGAGTGATGGGATTCTTGACCTACTTCTTTCCATTCTTCACACCGAAAATCTTGAAGTTCATCTTTTCCCACAGAAAACTTTCTAGCAGGCATATATTTCATCTCAAAGGTTTATACTAGAGTCTACCCAGATGTAAGAGGGAAGATAGATCAATGTTATGAGGCAAGAGAAGGAAAGAAGAGCAGGGGAAGTGAAGACCATGCCATTACAAGGCAAATAAAGAAGTCCCTGAAAAGTTTTAAAAATAGAAAAATGGTTTTGCTGCATCTATGACTCCATGTTTCATCAGACATTACCAAATAAATTTCAATGAGGCACTAGATGGAACACTTTTGCTTCCAACATTTTAAAAATTTTCATGCTAGCTCTGGTTGCCATATCCCTTTCAGAATAATTTTAAAGCTGTTGGGTTTTGATATTATGTTGAAATGCAGTCATGGCAAGCCCTTTTCTTCTCTTCTAACTCTCCAGATGACTGTAACTTCAGCCAACTCGATGCTTTCAATGGGTTTATCCTTTTTTTACAGATATTTTCAGCCACCCACCTAACCCTTCCGTCCTAGTGAAAAAATGAAAATATCTATTTAACAAGAGGATGAAGCATCACCACAGTCCCTGTAGGAAATGGCAGTCACTGTCCACTTCCAGCTAGGAATATGTCATGTGAGAAAGAGTTATTGTTTTGCTGACTCATCTATAGACTCTACTCCCTGAAGAAAGATGACAATAAAGAAATCTTTTGCAGAGAATTTCCACAGCTGATGCTCTAAAAACATTGTGCTGCCAAGATGACACCAGAAAACAGACATTAATTACCTTATTTGATTTTCTTCATCCTCAGAGTCTTCCCATTCAAATTTAAACACTGCTCAAGTCTAATCCAAAACTGGCATCAGGCTGGCTTATTAGATTTCAATAAGTGTGAATCCCTCTTTATATGAGACAAGCCTAAGGAACTGCAATAGACAGTCAGACACTGTTTGTTCTTCTTTTTTTCCCCTTTCAATCATCCAAACAACTGGTATTTTTACAGTCTGGTATCTGTTCACATTAAGTCACAGTGAATACATACAACTGTAAAATTCTGTGTGCTCCAGTGTATAATGAAAAAATAACCACCTAAACCCCCAAATCAACGCCCCCACCCTCCCAAAAAAACCAAACCAAAAAATACCCAATCAAAAAAATCCCACAACCCACCCTGCTCCCAAAACAGCTCCAGAGAAAAGTCCAATATAATGACAAGTAAAGGCAACATGCACTTGTGTGAACATAAGATTTTCAGATGCCTGTCAATTTTGGGATCAATTAAGTTGTTTAAGGAGAAGAATCTATTTGAAGAACCTCATTTGATGCCAGTACCTCTTGTGCAGAATTGACTCTACTCCTTCACTCCACCCTACAGAGACAGATCACTGAAAAGAATAATCATATACCAAGTTGGATGGCTTTTTCTCCTTCCTCTTTCTCAGAAGCAGTTCCAGATCATAGTGTTTGCCATTAAAAGGAAGTTGTTTTATTCACTTAATTGGGTTATTTTTCTCCTAGAACTTCAAGGAAACAAACAACAACAACCAAGAAGAAAACCAGTGAAAGTATTTTCTAAGAGTTCAGAACAGTTTTGGTTCTACAAGCGTCATCAGTAAGTGCAACTTATCTCCTGATCTTCCAGCCTCTCAACCAGTTTTAAAGCACACAACTATACTAGGTCATGAAAGAAAATAACACAGGCAATCCAGATTTCAGATGGAGAATGGGGTGCATACTGTTAGCAGCATAAGAATGGACAAAGTCCTTTAAACTGCCTTTTAAACTCAATCAGATGCAACTGAAGCCCAGGAAAACATGTCCAGTCCACCCACAACCCATTTAGCACAAATCCTGACACACAGGAAAATATCACAGACAGATTACAGGCAAATAATACGATTAAACTTGGTCTCAAAACAAGGGAACAACACGGTCTTCGAGTGGCCAGAGGAAAGATTAGAGACATGCAGGTGAGGCATCAGTTAGAAACTGAAACCAGATAATTAAAAGGTGATCCAGAAACAGAAGGAAAATAGTTCAGATTATAAAAGAAATATTTATATATCCCCAAAAGCTTGTCTAGAAGAATGGTTGTTGACAGAGATGGGAAAATATTACTACAAAAACTCTAGGTTGGGAGTCCATTACTATGAAAACTCCCTAAGACATTCCTGCCATGTGCCATTGTATGGCAGAAAGAATTTCTCTAAAGAAAGCTAAATCTGTCCTGAGTCCTTTGGTGTATGTTGAAGCCCAAAGAAACTCTGATCTAACCAGTGCTCTGTTCCTAACAATGCCTGTGGGCTCTGGGAAGCTGTGAAGCACTGAAGCAGAGCAGATTTGGCTGATGCCTCTCCTTTTTTCAAGGGTAGCCTCCATTCAAAGGAATGAGAAGAAGGCCAGTCTGGCAGTGCAGGGACACAGTCCCGTTGCTATACCATAGAACCACTGAGAGCTGCAAAACCACATCCTAGCAAAATATCCAGAGGCTCTGCTTGTGTTGCTCTCCCTGCAGTGCTGTGGCTTGCATGCCTGTTCCTGGAGAGGAAGGGAGCTTAACACCTTTCAGGGTCCTGACACATACAGCTACAACAGGAATGCTAAATGTTTGCAAACCTTACTCCTGGGCTCGCTGTTAAACAACAGGCACCATACAAAGTGTTACAAATCTGTTGCAGACTCAGAAATCCCTGGTGATTTTAAAATATTTTCTAAGGTTTCCCCATGCTTCTCCTCGCTGGCAGAGGTTGAAAAGCCAGAGGCCTGGCAGGAATGACCACAATGGCAGGGAGAGCTCCTTCTCTCTGATCCAGTTTGCTGCAGTTGGCTGATGAGGGTCTTGGATTTGTTTGTTGTTTTTTGAGAGTTTCCACACTGATCTCTCCAAGATGCTACCAGACCGAAAAATTTTATACTGAACACAGATGCTCATGTTGTATTTTTAGCAGAAAATAATTAATTAATATGGTTTATGTAAATTTAGAAACTGTTTGGAAGGCTTCATTCTCAGTGCAATATTCAATATTTGCTTAATATCTTGTCAGACATTAATTATATTCCCAGATAGGAATTTATACTCAACTGTAGCAAAATGGTTCTTACTATTAATTCTGCCAGAAACAGGGAAAGATTAACTGTACTATGCCTGGAACGGATTATTTAGCATTGCAGAGGCTATTAGTATGAAAATGCATGCATCCTCTGAAAAATGTATGGAGTAAAAAGGATTGTAATTCCATTAAGCATAACAAGATGAAACTAATTTAAGAAAGGAAAAAAAAATTAAAAAGGAAATAAGGCCTTTAACTAGTGACTAATAAAACTAAAACCATAAACAGAATTTTTTTACTTTTAGAGACAAACTAAGCATTTTTAAAAAGTCATCTTGACCACTACTCCGATAATGTAGAATATTTTTGATCTAGTCTATAACTATTCTAGTGACATTCTTCAACACCAGTAAGCCTTTATTATAATAAATTGTACCAAATCTGTTGCATATTCCATGTAGGAATTTCATACAGGAATATAGGAGTAACCCAGAGGTCTATCTGGTTATACAGGTTCAAAATCTCTGAATACTTTGATTCCAGACTTTTACTATTGTTCTGGAGTCAAAGTTCACTGTAGTTCTGCAACTGATCCATCATTCCTATGGTATTCTTTATTGTGGAAACATCAAATCCTGGCTGCTGTACACTTCTCACTCAGTTAATATGAACTTTTCCTAATCTGAAGTAGAAATGAGAAAACAGGTACCAAAGTCCCAAATAGTTTTTCTAGTCTTTTACAGATAGAAACCAAATAAATCAAATAATTTAAGGGCCTTTAAGAAGATATTTTGCCAATTCAAAGCACTGATTTCTTTTTCTTTCCTTTCTTCTTTCTTTCTTTCTTTCTTTCTTTCTTTCTTTCTTTCTTTCTTTCTTTCTTTCTTTCTTTCTTTCTTTCTTTCTTTCTTTCTTTCTTTCTTTCTTTCTTTCTTTCTTTCTTTCTTTCTTTCTTTCTTTCTTTCTTTCTTTCTTTCTTTCTTTCTTTCTTTCTTTCTTTCTTTCTTTCTTTCTTTTAAGCCCATAAAACCTAGTATACTTGAGCAATATAGGCTATGTGCAGCTGCACAGCTCGCATGAAATGATGTACTTAACCCAGCTTCTCTTCCCAACTCACTGCATGAGAGATAATTCCATCATAACTTCTCCCGTACATCATAAAAACAGTATAGCTGATCTCCAAACTGGCACATCAATTAATGTTTACAACTGCCAAAAAATGAACTGTACATTTAATTCACACAGTAAAATGAAATAGGCACAGACCAGGGAACTGTGATATTCCAGTATACTTCTGACACTCCTATTATGATTTTTGTGCAAGTCCACTTAATACATTTTATTTGTATTGCCTATAAGGAAAAAACCCAACTGTGGAGGTTGTCTTAGTTGAGTGCTCTGTGCTCCCTAGTGCCATTCCTCTATATCACCAGGAAAATGCATCTTGTCCTTGTCTGTGTAATCTATCATTTCATTTAGACTCATTTGTCTCTGCCTTTTTCCTTGAAAGGCAATGTCCTTTTAATCACACTCTCATGCGACAAGCTTTCCAGCAAGAAATTCTTAAAGCTTCAAAAAGCTGGTTAAATACTGCCACCCCATAAGTTCCTCTCAGCTTCAGTCATCTGACTTGGGTTTCCAGCCAATCTGTGGTAAAACTTATTTTCTGTGGAAGAAAGACCTTTTTATGCTTTTAGGGTGTGTCCAGTGACATGATGAAAGATACATCTGCAGCTGTCTGCAGAAAAACCAACAAATCTATGAAGCAAAACATGGCACAGGGCTAAAATAAAAGCCAGATGTGCTACAGACATTATTTTCTAGCACCACTGCCTTGCAGAAGAGGGAGCAGGTGCAGCATCAAATGGAGGCACACACCCATCAGGTGAGGTCTGGTTCCAGTTTTGGAGCCAGAGTTTTGGGTACTAGCTCAGGGCTCTCTGCAGCTTGTCCCCTGTGTTTGTTTCCCCTGTGTATACCTTAATGCACAGGACACCAGCAATCAAACTGGTTGCCAACCTTGGAGACTTTTACAATTATTCTGATGCTTGTGAGGGATGAAGGAGACCTGGTGAATGATTCACTTCACCACTTTATTTTTCAAAGTAGGTGTACTTCTCCTGCAAAAATTAGCATCAGCAGTAAAATACAAAATGTTTGAAAAAATTACATAAAAATTATTGTTACACTGTAAAACTATCCTCCTTGAATATCACCTTGATCAGATAGTTGTGCAGAACTAGGAAAGCTAAGAATGAATGAATCATCTCGTTCTTAGCTCTGCATTACTAATTTGATGCCTCCATGTAGCACCTCAACTGCATATTAAAGACATAAAAAGGGCTTCCAGTTTCTGCAGCCCGCCTCAGGAGAGAGAAGTGGTGCAGAAGCAGCACTTAAAAAGAGGAATTTACATGAAGAAAAGAAGGGGCTTGATATCTCTAATTAGGGCTTGGAGAGGGTAGGACCTAATGTTTCAATTTGATGATGAGCTAAAATCAAATGGAGAAGGAATATTATCAGACACCTGCTTCAGTTCATAACCATTCTTAATATACTAATTCCCTTACAGCTTTTCTTTCATCCCCACTTTACTTTATTTCTTTGAAAGAGAGTCTCTCCTTTGCAAAATCACTCACAGTCTCTCATTTGAATGTTTCCCATAGGAAGACACCTCGCACAAATATTCTAATTTTGATCAAAAACATGATCCTACACACAACAATGCCAGTTCCTTTGGTAGTCATTAGCAAGGTGCATCCCTAGCAATGATTAGGTTTGTAGGACACATAAAAAAGTATCAGTGTAAAATCTATTCCTACTCCAAGCAATTTCTCTTAAAAAAAAAAAATTAAAAAAAAGAAATATTGCTCTGATTGCAAATCCAGAAGAGTTTATCTGAATTTAGCAAACATGAGGTATGTGAATAGGAGACTAAATTGGCTCTGGGAGGGATGGCACATAGGGCAGGTGCACGGAAATCATGGTGTTTGATGTTGGAATGCAATCTCTTACAAAGGTGACCCTATGCATGAGGGGCTTCATAACAGCTCTCCAGCGTCTGGGATGGGGTAAAAGTGAAAATTCTATCTGAAAATGCAGAACTGACAGATCCATGAGAAACAACAGCAATGCTTACAAATGCTCTGCTTATTTCCTGCCAGAGTGCCTTTGTGGTGAGGTACTAATTTCATTTCTGAACACATCGAGCAACTTTAGAGAGAGATTAAAACATGTGAAACAGTTCAGTTGCAAAGTGGAATTTGAATTTTGTTTTAAAACACGTATTAAAGCCAAAAGTAGCATTTCCTGCTTCCATCTTAGTAAACTAATGACAATTTTTCCATGCCATTTAGGTGATAACACTTCTTTTTTACAAGCAGTTATTCTAGCTGATGGGGAGCAAGGAAGACTCCTGTTCATCCATATATTTCTGCTGGAACTGACTCTCTCATGGTTTAGATCTGTGCAGAAACCCTAAAGAGAAACTTTCACAAAAGTCAATTGAACGTCTAATTCCCTCTTCTCCTACATTTACAATATGCACATAAAAAGTTCCAACACCTGTTGATACTTTGTAATAAGAGTGTACAGCAGACTTAAGGTTCCTTATTTGAGGAGAGGTGAGGCTGCACAATAATTCATGTTTCTGTACAGCAAGTCAGAAGCACCACTTTTGCCACTATCAACAACAACTAACAGACCATGAGACTGACCTGTTTCTGAGCAGGGTCTTCCTTCTTTTAGGATTTAATTATTGTGTTAGTTCCAGAAGAAAAATGAGCTAATGTTTTCTTGGGATTAAATCATGGTTTACTAAATTTAAAAAGAAGGAATCGCCCCAGACATGCACAGATCTAATCTGCACCATATTTTATACACTTCTGAACAATTGCATGAGTAGCTTCATCGAATTCATTGGGATTTCTCATTCCAGTAAGGACTCAGCTAGCACAGTAGGAGGTTACAAATTCAGTTCATCATCTTTAAGGCTGTAGATTGGAGAATGAAGATATACTTTAGCCTGAAGTTCTGGTGACTAAAAAGACACACATTTAAGTAGAAATAAGCAGAAGAACGCCTTATTAGAAAGTTCTATGACTATCAATAAATTGTTTTGAGATCCTTTGTCAAAGAGAAGTGCTATACAAATGTAGATTTCTTTCATGGTATTATTTATGTATTTAATTGAAAAAAGCCTAAGATTTTTATTGTTTTTTGATTGATAAAATACTAAATATGAAGGGCCAAATACTTCCTTGTTGAAAGGTTTTGAAACTGACTTACAGCACAAATGAATCCAGCCCTAATATCTAGAAGACACTAGATTTGCTAAGCACAGAAAGAGGACACCAAGGCATGAACCCCCTTGCTGCTACAACATCCTTGTCTTGGTGTGGCTTTATGATGTATCCCATATTGCCTACTCTATGCCCAGGAAATGCATTTTGTGCCTTTCTGTGCCTTTAAACTGAGCCTGAGAGGGGAGAGAAGGAAAAAAAACAGCCAGAAGAACTTTTTCAAGCAGTTCTGTGTTTCAAGGTCACTCCTCCTCTCAGGTGCTCTTCTGCAGTGAGGAGATAGCTGCTGTGGCAGAGAGGGGAGGAAGCACCTTCCTTGCTTTCCAGCCAGCTCTTGGCTCTGTTTCTTCGAAAGAAGAGAGACAGAGTTCTCCTGGGACTTTCGTTTTTCCTTCTTGACTTGTTCAGAACACCAGAACATCAAAACCTCACTGGGAAGCCTTCCACCGGCCTGCAGGGGGGTCCCCCTTGCCGACTCAGCTCCAGGAGGAGAGACACCACACCCAGAAGGACTTTAAAATTCTTCCAGGTTTCTCTCCACAGCGAGAGACTTTATTATTTAGCATCATTATTCTTTTCTTGTGTGTTTGTTAAATAAATAGTTTTTTTCTCTTCCCTTTCCTCTGAGGAAATATTTCTTTTCCTGAACCTGGTCGGGGAGGGGTGACCACAACCTGCTTTCTATCAGAGGATATTTTCCTCTGAATTTGTCTCAAACCGGGACAGTCCTCAGGTGGGCAAGCAGAGAGGGAAGTGCCCATCTCTTCTCTGGTGTCCAGTGACAGGGCATGAGGGAACAGGTTAGAGATGCTTCAGGGGAAGTTCATATGAGATATTGGAAAAAGTTCTTCACTGAGCAGGGTGGGCAAGCACTAGGACAAACTCCCCAGGGAAGTGGTTAAGGCTCCAAGCCTGCCAGTGCTCAGGAAGCGTTTGAAAAATGCTCACAGATATAAGGTTTAACTTTTTGGTGGCCCTGTATAGAGACAGTATTTGTGGGCTTGATGGTCCTTGTGGGTCTCTTCCAAGTCAGCGTATTCTGTGATTCTATGGCCCCAAATATCTATTATGTATTACTGAAAACAGAAAGCAATGCCATTTTAGCTTAAGAAATATTATTTTCTTATATACTCCAAAATCTCTGCCTTCATCACTCTTTCACATCTCATGTCTCTTTGTACTCCTGCTTTCTTTTCAAGTGCTGGTTTTGTAATTTAAATTTTAAAAAGGTTTTTAAAAACTTTTTCTTGTTCTCTCACATTAATTGACTCAACTCCATGAAAAAATTGTCACCAATATATTTTCTATAGGAAAATGCTTTCTTATAAGACCTTTTCAGGATGGGAGACTCAAATGTTTTTCTAGAAGGACAGGAAATATCTGAGATAAATATATTAAGCAAAAAAAAAAAAAAAATCCCTGTGAAGAGGGGGAAAGAAAGTTTAGGCCTTTTCTTGCTTATTTCAAAAATCAAGTGCTTGAATTAAAAATGTCTGATGTGAAGGGAGAAGTGTGTTTTGAAACGATATCAAGACATGGAAGCATAGCCATAAAATGTGTTCTGTTTTACAGTAATACTCAACAGAAGGATCAAACAACTGATCACTGCTAATACTTTTCAGCATTTACTTTATGAAGTTAGTAACTTGTGTTATGGGTCTCCCACCTTAACTATAAGTTGTTTCAGACACATGAAGCAAGACAGATGAATAGTGCAGAAGGAGAAGTGAGTGTTCCAGGGGGGCCTGAGCAGGTTAGCGAGGAGCTAAGGCACCCTGCCCACCTGCTTTCTTTGATTTCCAGATCCTGCAGAGCCGTGTACGCCAGGGAAGAGTTTCATGCTATGGAAAGGGAAACATCTAAGCAGTGTTTGCAGTGAGTGAGACATCTGAGCCATGCTTTCAGAAGGACTGTCCAGGGTGACAGGATGTAAGGCAGAAATCTGTCACTTAGCTCACATAGCGAGGAGGAGGGTGGCAGGTGGGATGAACCTGGATCACTAAATGGACACTAGAGATCACTGGGGAGGTTACAGAGCTGGAGGCACTTACTTGATGCTGGCTGAATCCTGCTGTTCTGATTGCCATAGCAAGCTTCTCTTTCTGGCTGAACATGAGGAAATTTAAAAGCCTGGTTTTCTGGAAACAGTAATTGCATTGGTGCTTTCGGAAGAAATGATATACCTCTTATCCACAAAGGTAAAAGTAGAAATGACAGTCCAGACACAGGCCAGGGTGCAGGGTTACTGCAGCACATCCTGTGCCTATGACACTGGGTAATTCTTTCACAAGCTGGCAATCTCCACAAAATGTAGAATGTCCTACTCCCCACATAGTTTCCCTACTTAAGGATTATAAAGAAATTCTTCAAAATCAAAGCACTTTGAGATGAGATTTGAATAAGCAGGGGGCACTGCATTGCTGCAGAGGATGGAGGGACTGGTTTCAATTCAAGAACACCTTAAAGAAAGTGTTAAGAGGAGCTGAATGGAGGAGAGGAGCTATTTTGGAACACATCCTGTGCATTTGCTAACATTGTGCAGTGAAAATCTCTTTCACATCAGATACCACCCTCCCTGATATCTGCTTTCACATTCCATGGTGTTATGTAGATGTTCTAAACATCTAACAGAGCACCAGAGTTTATACCAATCTCCTAAAAAATAGACACACAATCAGTTCTAGCAGTACTGGTTAGATCATCTAAAATCAGAAACAGAAATCTCCATGCAGGAGGCAGCAACACGCATACATATATATATATTTAATGTCAATATCCACACACTAGTCTTGAAATCCAAGCCTAAAAATGTATATTCCTTGAATATGTATCACAAATGTAATTAGTTGCTATTTAAAAATTAAAAGCTATGGCAGCAAATGCACAAGTAAATGTGGTATGGAGCTTTTATTGTTACATTCCTGCATTGAGGGAGTAAGGTGGTAATGAATGTTCTTTGGATGATGCTTATTACTGTTTACATCAACACAAACTACCATTTAAATGCTAGTAATTGCAGTGAAGATTGTCTTGAAGGAAGAGAATGTCCCAAGGGACTTTCAGAGATTTATATTTGATCTGGACTGACAACAAATTACCATTGCCTCTTTGAAAAGAATCATCAAAGCATTAAGGATGAATTTGCTGAATTCAATAAACAGTTTAGAGGTGATTTCATTAGATAATGAGAACTGATTATATACTCAGTTATCTGAGGTCCTAAAAATGGAGAAATAGTGACAAGTACTAACAATATAATACACTGGCAGCATTCATTTCCAATCATAAATCCAGATTCAGGATCCTTACTGCTTAGGAAACACTGTATTGCATTATATTATGAAGTCTGATCTTGATTTTACAGGGTACTTATATTAGAAAAATATTTTTGTGATTTCATGTGCTTTGGATTAGTTTTTTTTCTAGGCATTCTTAATTCACTGATCATTTGTAACTGCTCTAAAATCCCCAACAATGCTTTGAATTGTCATCTTCTACCTGCTTTATTAAATCACCTGGCTTAAGGCTGAATCTGAGATGGTTCCTTCCCAAGGTCCAACTCAAGGCACTGATTCTGCATCAGGGAAGCCACAAATTCAGGCATCTGCTAACACTTTTAGCATCAACTTTATTCAAGAACATAAACCCAGCTGTAACTGGTCAGACTAAGGATGGCTGAACATGTGAGAAGGACTTTCTCTGTTTGCCTTAGCCTGCCTCAGGCTGGATCTGTTTGCTCTCTCTTAAGTAGGCAGTCATTCTCTCCTGCTCCTTTCTCAGACCCCTACAAAATTATAAGCTTTTGCCACAGCTCCTCTCAGTTTTTTGGGTTTTAGAGGGACTCCTCCTTTCTTTACTATGTGCAAGCTATTCCATACTCTACTACTATCCACCTTTTTATAGAAAACATATCCGTAATCAGCAAAGATTTCACCAAACCCACTAATTCTTGAATATATACAGAAGCTCTGTGAGCTTCATAACAGAAGCCCACAGAGTGTTCTCCATGGCAACAGCATTATACTGCACTATGCTATACTTCAGTAACTTTTTGGTTGATTTTATTTCCCCACCTACTTCTCCAATCAACTCAACAGGACTGGCTGAGTATAAAATCTTATATACATAAGATATTTTTTTTCCTGTGTTAAGACAGGCACACATCTCTGTCTTTCACCAACTGCTATAATATTAATAAGGAGAAATGTAACAACTCCTCAGATCTGTTGCTATACTAAAATGTATACCTGATCTTGCCCACAGAAGATGTTATAGGAGAAAGGAAAATCCTAGGGACCTCTCTCCCTATGGGATATTCTGTCCTACATGTGGTCTGACACTATCTGCAAAATCTAAGTCTTCAGTAGAGAAGATGTAAGTTATTTGTTGAATAAATGGCTGTGGGAGGTTTTTGTGACACTGGAGCAGAACAGTAGATAAAACACTGAGAATGTGACAGTAAAACAAAAAAATAGTAATAAAGCTTAAAAAAATAGAAATAATTATCTGAATGGAAAGTAAGAAAGGAATTGAAAATACTAGAAGGCTCCTAGCTCTCAAACTTTTGGATTTTCTAAGCAGTTTTTTCGCTAAGACTCAGACAATTAAAAGCTTTTAAAAGCTTTTTGGAAAATAGGTAGTACTGAGCATCTATGCTGAGCAAGGCAAGAGAATCCATGTGCATAAATCTAGAAATAAGGATATATGGGCAGCAACATCTGCCCATTATCTGGAATAGGATAAGGCTCAAAACAAAAAAAAGCAAAAGCAGCAGGAGATGTTAGCTATAAAAGTGATACAATCCTGATTTTTTCCTGACTAAGGGAAAGACATCATTTAACTTCATTGGGTCTAGGAGCTGGCACTAAGTCCTATTATACAGGCCAGATGTAAGGAATTTATTCCCTTTAGGAGAAAGCAGGAGAAGCAGATGGCTGCTCCTAGCAAACACATTGCAAGCCATAGGAAGAGCCTGTCTGTGTTTCCTGTGAGAACTAAAATTCCACTAGAAGTAAGAACATCCTTAAAACCAATGCATTCCTTTAATGGCTCAGAAAACAATAACCTACTTATTATCTCATCATGCCTAAAGGTATTAAACATCGCATGTTGTATTTGTTCCTTTGCTTCTCAATTCCTTCTGTACTTCAGATGGTGGATGGTCTCAACTTTTGTGCTGCTGTACCCTAATTTATTTTTAATATCTCAGTGCTATAGTGTTCATCCTGCAGGGCACATTTAGCTTTAAGTGGGTAAGTCCCATTTAATTCAACGGCCAATTGTGTGCTCAAATAACTTGCTGAATCTAAGCCATTTGCATCCACCAATAAAAAGTATCAAGAATTTACCCTTCTCTCATCTGGGGCCTGAATGTTCATGTGTAACTCAGCAAAAAGAATGACATTTGGAAATACAGTGCTTGTGCTGCTGCTCTACCCTTTTCACCTTTTGTTAAACAGAGGTTGCAAAATCCCTATCTAGCAAAATAATGCATCTTGAATCTTGGCTTCTTTTTTGTTTTCTTCCTCATCGCACTAACAGTTTGCAAATATCTTTTGCGACATCTTAGAGTGTTCATCAGTATCAAAACTCTATTGAAGAATACTTCGTACTTGTCTGCTCTGTATTTGCTGTATAAACCCACTTCAGTGCCAGTCCACAGGACGTGTGCTGACAGCAGAGTGTGGCTGAGAACAACCCTTGAGGTGCTGAGGTTCCTGGGGTAACCTGGAGTTCTGTGCGCTCAGGTCTGGGTTGGGACCAGATTGCAAGAAGGATCTGAGGCACTCTCAGGGGGCCTATATTTTATTCAAAGGTGTACTGCTGCTAAAGTAATTGCAAAGGGGATACTGGGAATTTCCAGCCCTGGAAGTCTTGATTTATTATAAAAAAAGTATTGTTTTTTGAAATTGTGCTGCTATAAAATATCCTCTTGAAGCTTGCTAAAGTGAGATCTAATTTAAGGCATGTCATTGCATCCTTGCTTTACATTGTTCTCTGTAGGTGTTACAGCAAGAGTTACAAAAGATAACAAGTTGCCATCATATTTTTCTTATGACTAGCAGTATGGCTAAAAGAAAAAGGAAACAAACCTTAACTCTGATATTCTTTTTCCCTGGGGCTTATAAAAAACAACCAACCCTGTAAATGTTACTTTCATTGCCTTGAGTTTTAGATCCTTTATACCTAAACCAAAAGGAAAATGTTATATTGTGCAAATAAGATTTCAGTGGCAGCAGTAGAAAATTCTCCTGTTTCAAGTTATGCCAGGGAGGTTTAGATTGGATTTAAAAAAAAATTTATTCAGTGAAGGGGTTGTCAAGCATTGGAAAAGGCTGCTCAGGGAAGTGGTTGAGTCATCATCCCTGGAGGTATCTAAAAGAAGTATAGATATGGTGCTTAGGGACATGGTTTAATGGTGGACTTGGCAGTGCAGGGTTGACAGCTGGACTCAAGAATCTTAAGGGTCTTTTCCAATCTAAACAATTCTATGATTCTGTGTATGGATCTATAGCAGAAAAGGCAGCTCAAGATCCATCTGCTGTGCCTGGGATTACTTAGGCAGAGTTTTATGTCTCTCCTTTTCTGCAGGATTTGATGCAAAGTACAAAATGCATTTGGTAACTCTCAAGAATTGTTTCTCAAGATGTCAGATCAGACTTAGTTAATCCTTAAGTGGGTAAGGATGATCCATTATCTTATCATGGTTCGGTTGCAGTGCAAAATCAGTCTGTAAAACCAACTATGTTATGCTGAAGTCCATTCATTTAGCCTGATTTCAGAATCTAAATTTTCACACAGTGCTATTAAATTTTCTCAACTGGTTGTCATCTTGAGAAAGGCTTTGCTCCAACCATGGGACCAGGTGATATTACTTTCTCAGTTATTCAATAGCATGTACTAATGGACTCAGCAAGAAACTTACATGTGACAGTAAGAAAGATTTGCACAGTCTGGCTCCTCCTCAGCATAACAAAACTCATGAAATCACCTCATCAAAGAGCCACTGGCTGCTGCCAATGAAGTGAGTGGGAGGCTTGATGCTGATGTACATTAAACAAGAATGTACATGGTGCTTCTGAGAAGTTGAGGACAGTGCACAGTGAACAGTGCAATGTCAAAGGTTACCACTTGCTCCACTCTACATAAACAGAGCTACAACTCAGAGAGGACTCAGGAAGACACTAATTTGCTGTGTTCTGAGATAAGGTTATTTCAAGGCTTCTTTCTATATTTCATTTTCTTTTACCTTTCTAAAAAACAAATTTCCAGATGAATTCCCCATACTTGGTCTCAGCCTTAGAATGATTGTGTTTTCAGTGAAATAGACTAAAATCTCATCACCTATTTTGATTTATAGGAGAGTAAAATAGTTCCCAATGCCTTAAAAAGTGATTTTTGTTTTTTTCTCTAAAAGATTTCTTAGCTACAACTGAAATTGCAAAGTAATCCCTTCTATAGACTGCTGTGAACTGAGAAATCCCCTAGCTATAAAGGGTGGTGCAGAACAAGGAAGGGATAAAATTATATGAGTCTGTAGTTGTAAGATTGAATTTATGATCAATAGAAAATGTCAATTATTTCACATTTAGATTTTTAGGACTGCAAACTATTGTAGCCATGTAAGAGTGGTGTAGCATCTGCTTTAGGTTTCTGTTTCACTGAAACTGGTGTATTTATTCAGGATAAGAAAGAAATTAGGTACATTTTTCTGCTCAAAGGTGAATGCAAGTCTGCTGGGAAAAAGGAAGAATGACATTAAGAACATTTCAGAATATTTCATGTGATGGAAAGTGTGAGAAGTGCTAAAAATAGAGCAACAGTGAAAAAAAGAAGAGACTAAGACAAAAGCCTACCTAGACTCTAATGATAACAATCTAAAGTGGAAAATGTAAGCCAGGTTGCTGACTAAGAGAGTTGACTCTGTGGTCTGGAAAAACGTCTTCGAGATTTTTGGATTCCTCTTGTTTTAAAGACAAGTATTTGTGGACTTAAAAAAGAAAGAGAAAAAGAGGCAGTCTACTCCAAAAACCAGAAAATCGGTTATGAAGACAAATAGCTGATCCCCAGTTTCTTCTCCAGCTGGAATAATTCAGCAGAAGATCAGGAACTGTAGTGTTCAGGTTGGACAGAACTTTGATCATGCTACTCTAGAAGGGCAGTGAAATCTTTGTCTAGAAAGACAATATCTAACCAGAATTTTATTTCTATTGCTGTGTTGTGATCGCAATTTAAAGGCTTAAAAAAACAGGAAATTAAAGTGTTCCACAGTAGTCATGACTCCATCAGTCTAAACAGAAATGTTATGATTCATATTGTTAAATGTCCATGTAACTAACAATGTTGACCTCTGACAACTCTGCTGCAAGAGAAGTAGCTAAATTGGAACTTGTCTTTAGTAGGTGAGCATCCTAATATCTCCGGAATAGTTAAAATCTAACATATCTACACTTTCGTTGCAATTTTGTGTAATATTTATCTAGCAATGGATTTCAATACATTTCACAGAAAACAACTTGTTTTTATTACCTTATAGCTCTAAAGAGAAAGACACATGAATGCAACCTTGATTAGGAGTATTGCAAATAGCCAATTATTTTTTATTACTTTCACTCACTGTAGTCAAGCTAAATTAATGTTCCGAGATAAGAGACTTGACTAGACAAGGAGTGAGGGAGAGAATGATGTGAACGACCTTCAAGGTAAGGCAGACTGTAAAGTGAGGAAAAGGATAAGGTAAAGCAGTGAGTGAAATGGGGATGGGGATGGGAAAAACATAAGTGAAAAAGAAAATTCTCAGAGAATCAGAGCAATAGGCAAAAGAGAAGAACTCAGCTGCTGCATTTAAAATGGATAAGAGGTCAAAGTTCACTTATTGTAGTAAGAAAATGTAATCTACTAGGAAGGGAGTATGATTGGAGCCAGTATTTTGTCCTGTAATTGCTCTGAGTATTAGGGACAGAAGCATAGATTACCGTTGAAGAAAGTCATCCACAATAGCTTCCTAAGATACTCATGCAGACAAAACTTACTCTTTTGTTCCTAAAAAATACAGGAAAGGGAATACAAAAAAAGTACAGGTGTTTCCCTGTTACCAGCTGTGTTAGAAATCACAGGAATAAGTATATCCAATGCTTCCCAGATATTGATGGAGGAATTTCGATACAAGGAAGAACAAATACTTTTGGGTTTTTTTCAAAAGCAGAATTTTTCTTTCACTCTAGCAGAATCCAAGAAGCTCTGCAATCACAGGAACCGAGCTGTGCTGTGCAATAAGATCTCCTACACTTCAAAAGGTTCATGTACATAGGATGCCCCTTCACCCTCCTTAACCAATATCTTCTGGCACTTTTACCTCTTCTTGATCAAGAGATGGAGAACTTGCTTATGACACCCATACATTAAATCCTTACATCCAGGAAATATACACTTACTTCCTCTTCTCAGTAGAGAAATTCTTCTTCAATATAAGATACCTTACTGCTCTTTCATATATATGTCACATCATGCTCATCTACATATAGATAGATAGCATGTACATATATATGTTTGCAAACATCATCCAAGTAGCAAAATATCTTGCTAGATGATTCAATTTATAAGTATTATCTCCTACTTTTCCAGTAATGCAGCTTTACTGAATTATCATCAGCAATTATTAGAGTCGACAAGATTAAGAGATGGGCATTTCCCCAAAGGGTACAAGCCTTCATGACTTTATAAAAGCTCTTGACATTTTTATTCTATTGAAGTTGGGTTTTAAGGTTGAAATTACGTTAACAATATTGATTTGATTTCATTTTAAAGCAAAATTTGTACTCTCCTTAGTTGATGAGAAAAGCTTAAACTTATGAAATCAGTAGGGTTTAAAAGTTCTAAAATGAGAAGGCCAAGTAAATCTCCGCTATGTTCCCACTATTTACTGCTCCTAAAATGTGGTCAGCATACGGAAGAGTGGATACATGTGTGCATATTTTAACTGAGCACCATTTTTGAGCTTAGTTTGTGTTCATGAATCCTTGACAATACTAACACTGAACCTGGCAGCAGAAGTTCAATAGTTCAAATTTTATGTAGAGATGTGGAAAGGATATCTCAAAGAAGAAAGTGGCCTCTATTATACCATGTGGGGTTTGGCTTGTTCTTGTCAGTTTTGCTAAAGAATGTGAAAGTGGAGACTTTTTTTCTTGTGATCACTGCAAAATATTTTGTGCAGTTTTTCCCTTTGTTTGCTTTATAAAGAGACTGAAAGTGCATCCACTGAATATAATGCTTCAGATATAGATCTGCTGCTCTCTTGTCATATCTTGGTGATTTGGGACAAGCTCTTCTTTCAGATGTAGATCAGAGAAACAAGTAGGTGGTTGAGGAGGAAAAAAGGCAAAGCAAGAAATCCTTTTAAGTTTTTGTGGTGAGGACTCAGCACTGATGAAAGATTTCTACTGTTTAGATCATGCAGCTTCCTGATGTTTGAACTGTTTGAGCACTGAGGATCCTGTACTTGCTATGGCAGGGAGCATTTTCCTCCCACTGACCCTCCCATGCTGAGATTCAAATGTGGATTATATCTTTCTTATTAAGACAAGAATGTACATTGCCTTTCTTAAAAATTGATTTACTGCATGACTTGTATAGAGAGAGAAATTGTTCTAAGAAGAATGGCCATAAGGCACTAAATGGAGAAGCCAAATTTGAACCATGAGTCTGTTTTTTTAAAAAAGAAATAATTAATTATTTATTTTATACAAAATTGATAAATAATAATTAATAAATATTTTAATAGATAATTAAATCTTTTTAATATCGATGGTATTTTTTAAAATAAGGTTTAGTTACCTTTTAAATTATTATGCTTTAATGTCACTATACTTCTAAGTTCTCCAAAGGAAAACCCCAAATTATGTCACAGAAGATGTCTCTTTAAATATTTCCTTTTAGGTCTCCTAGAATATTTCCTTCTAGAAGGAAATAAATTCCTCCTGAAGGACCTTTTCTGATTTTATCCTTGCAAGTCTACCACACTAATTTTGAAAGCTCCCTTTACCATCCAAAAACCCTGTAAGTTGGTTTAAGTTTTAGAAGCCTTTGAAGTTATTCCATTGCTCACAGCTTATTCTATTCTATTCTATTCTATTCTATTCTATTCTATTCTATTCTATTCTATTCTATTCTATTCTATTCTATTCTATTCTATTCTATTCTATTCTATTCTATTCTATTCTATCCTATTCTAATTTCAGACGCAATAGGAGAGAAAGCCTCAACGGAGAATTCAATCAAATTAAATCAAATAAAAGCAAATAGAAAACTAGATATGTGGATGTCTGAGGGGTCTCTGTGGGTCAGACGTGGGATGATGCAGTTCTAGAGGGAAGTCCCACAAGGGACAGCTCCCTAGGGGCCTCCAGCAATCCTCTTGCCGCTGGGGAACCTTTGGAAGAAAAACGGCCTGGGGCTGTAGGTATTCAGCTCTTAGCAGCGATTCAGTGAGTGATTTCAGCTCAGCCTTGCGAGGTAACCCCGGCTGACCCAGGGAGAGAGAGACAGGAGCCCTGTACGGTGGTTCTGCAAAGGGCGGCTTTATTGCCCAGTGCCCCGTGAGGGGTAGCCAGGGACGGAGCTCCCTGGGGTCTGAGGGTAGATGCAGGGGTTTATATGGGGAAAAACGGGGTGGTGTCAGAGGGGAGAAGCCAATGGGTTACAAAGAATCTACATAGGGCCCTAAGAGCATCATGGGTCTGGCATGGTCTTACCTTCGCCACAGAGTCTTGCTTCTTCCAAGGGGATCTTTGCAGGGGAGCTATGCGATAGGCTTATCTCAAGCGGCCTCACTCCAGGTGATGCTTTAGGTTTTAACTTTTATATTTTTTCAAATCCTGTCCTGCAAATGTAACTCTGAGGTTTCCTGTTACTTGTTAAGTGCTGTTCTCTTATACCAAGACAGACATAACGAAGCCTCTCCAGCTCGCTCTCCAAGGACACCCAGACTGTCCTAGGCCCAAAAGTGTAAATCTTCATCTTGGAGGGGGGGGGGACAAACTTAGAGAAATTACATCATTAGCTAAATTTCGAATTGGTGAATTTATGCTGATAAAAAAGTGTGAAGATCTCGTAACCTGTTGTCCATTTTAAGATCCACTGAGTCAGGACCCTCTGCACCCCAGGGTGTACCTCTGAAGGCCTTTCAAATAAACACCTCCTTTATTGCCTAATTGCTATCTAGTCTCTGTTTCCAGGTGGCCATCTAAGGCATCACAGGGGAGTGTCCTGGCAGGCCCACCAGCCTCCACATAATATCAGCTCTGAAAAATACCATGAGGTAAATTAGCTCTTGTTTTTGCCTGTTTTATCAGCTGCAATCTTTCCTCAGCTATCTGACTGCAATTTCACTGTTCAGGCAAGAGAGGTCAGAATATCATGGCTTTATTCAGTGCTCTGCTCATGCCTCAGGATACCCCAGGCATCTTTTTCATATCTTATCGCGTCTCAGCACAAGATGCCTCTGCTCAGGTAACTGGGTTTAGGCTTAAGTATCAGACAACAATTATTTTTCTTCCAAGCCCAACATCCTAAGAATGCTGCTCCAAGAGTACACAAGGCAGGTTCCATGGGGTTACCATCTTACATTATAACAGGCTCATCTGACTTGATGATCCTCAAACTCTAAGAAACAGGAGAAATTAAAACTTAATTTTTGCCTGGAAAATAGTAACACTTCCTGGAAATCTCTATCAAAAGTAAAATTCACCCTTACAGCTGCACCAGCACTTCAAAGCAAACAGAGGGAGAAGTTGCTCCATTAACTGTCATTTACAACCTCATTGCTCAGCTTTAATAAGAGTGGATCCCATGCAGAGAATGAATCCAGAAGGATTAGATGGAGGAGAACCACTTTTATGAGCTGTAACTCCATAAAAGCTTATCTGTAATGAATTACTCCACACTTTTAAAAAATAAAGGTAAATATCTAAATGTTATAGCTTGTCCTTTATATGTTCTCCTTTCTAAGTTATTTTCATGTGTTTTAGTTCTGTGTAATATTACTGGCTTAGTGGAGATCACTCCATTACATATCAGTATGACTAAGGATGGAAATAGAACCAGGTTATTTCCTTAAACTTGCAGGTTTTTCAGCAGAAATGTCTTATGATGCCTAAAATGCTTTCCCATAAAGCCAACTGTGTTCTGGGCTGCATCTAAAGCAGCGTGGCCAGCAGATTTAGGGAGGTGATTCTGTGCCTCTACTCTGCCCTAGTGAAACCCCACCTGGAGAACTGCATCCAGCTCTGGGGTCCCCAGCACAGGAACAACATGGATCTGCTGGAATCAATCCAGAGGAAGGCTGTGAAGATCATTAGAGGGATGGATCATGAGGAAAGACTGAAAGAATTAGGATTTTTCAGCCTGGAGAAGAGAAGGTTACTGGGAGACCTTATCACAGTCCTTCAGTACTTGAAAGGGGCCTGAAAGAATGATGGGGACAATCTTTTGAGCAGGGCCTCTTGTGATTAAACAAGGGGTGATGGTTTTAAGCTAAAGGAGGGTCAATTTAGGCTACATACAAGAAAGAAGGTGGTTTTTTTTAAATGAGGGTGGTATAACACTGAAACAGGTTGCCCAGAGATGTGGTAGATGCCCCTTTCCTGGTAACATTCAAGTTGACAACTCAATGTTACCTTTCCTGGTAACATTCAAGTCAACAACTCAAGTTCAAAGGAGCTCTGAGCAACCTGGTCTAGTGGAAGATGTCCCTGCTCTTTGCAGGGATTTTGAACTAGATGACCTTTAAAAGATCCCTTCCAACTCAAACTATTCTATGACACTACACAAGAGATGGCCAACAGTTCCTCATATTTCAACAACTAAGGATTCAACCTAGCTAGGAGAAAAAACCCAAAAGGTTTAAAAAGCACAGCAAGGACAGATAAGTGTTTTTATGACAGCACTGACAAAGTTACAGAAGCCAGGAATCAAGCAACACAGTATCCCAAATGCTTCAGTGTTGTCCATTAGAAAGAGTTAAGTAATTAGTGTCCACTGAGAACATCTGTCCACAGAAAAAACTTCCAATCGAAGTTTTGATTTTCCATCTAAAATCTGATATAATACTATTTTTTATCTTAGAATGAAGCTTTGTTTTGAAGTAGAAAGATTATTTCTCTGAGTTGTTCTAAAAAGAGAAGAATCTGGGCTCAGAAGATTTCATTGTGCTTTACTACTCGGCCATGGAAAAAACAGCTGCCTCTCATATTGGTAAATCAGCTAATCACTGTGAAATGGCAATTGTTTTGAATGGATAATTGACTACAGGTGCAATGAATTATACATCCATTTTGGGATCCAAAGACATAAAAAGAAGTTGGGTCTTGTGCTGTTTTGCTGGGGCTTGGATGGAGTTAGTTTTTTTTTTTGGTTGGTTGGGGGGTTGTGTGAGGTTTTGTTTGATCATTTGTTTGCTTGGTTTTTTGTTTTTATTTAAACCTCTTTCCTTTCTTAGGTAGCAATCCTTTGGAAGCTGCAGTAGCTGGAACAACCTTAAGGATTGCCTTAAGAGGCACTCTCTGCAACACTATAGGGAACAATAAAACCAAAGCATCTGTTTCTTTTATATTATTCTGAAGAAAAAGAAGGGAGACCGTTTTGAGGGAGTAGGGGGAAGATGCAGGTATGCTCTCAAAGATCTACAGTCAACTTGGAGTATTTTTACTGACCACTATAATAAACAAGCACAGAGAAACACCCTCATATCCTACACTACACTGAATTTCTAAATGACATAACCTGCCGCCCTTTCTTGAGGATTTGTGCACTATGCTGTGAAGTGATAAAGAAGCTAACTAAATCAAATAAGTTAAGTGTGAGCAACAAAAACGGCACAGAAAAAGTCCAAATACAAACTAGAGTACTACATGCTAGATGATGTACACCAAACAAGAGCTCTGAAGAGCTAAATCATTTGTCACAAGAGGTTTCAAAATTGCTCTGCAAATTACACATTTAAGAATAAACATCCCCTGCTTTGCAACATCTGGTATATTTACGATGCTGCACAACATCTGTTCAGCTTCACAAAGCAACCTCACACTGCAGTTCTGTAATAGGAGGTAAAACAGAAGCTCCATTGCCAGAAACAACCGAGTCAGGAAAAATTTCACCTCCACAGTTGAAATTAGTAGAGAAGTCTGCCTTTGACAAAGAGGTATAATGAAAATCCTAGCACTGATCACTTTGTCAAAACCTTGACAAAAAATTATCTTGGCTTAATGAAGTTCGTACAACCAGTACATTTCAGCAATGCCAGCTGCTTAAGGAATGTCCAGCAACATACTGGGCAAGACATGTTATTTGAGATCTGAGTAAGGCTCTCCATCAGAGGAAGACCACTACTTTCCACCAACTCCTGATCTTTGATTTTCCTTGGGCATTCCTTCCACAGAAGCAGTTTGCGGGGCTGTCTCATCTCTGACAAATTAAAAAGCACATTAACAGCCTAATTTCACAACTGTTTTACTGTCAGCTCCTGTTCTTCTGTCCCTCTTCATCTACAAAATCTGTCAGAGAATCTATTTCTCTCTCCCCTCCTTTTCTCAGGTCAGCTTGGTGTTCTCTATTTTTTCCTTTGAATTCCACAATAAGCAGGGAAGCTTACTGAGAGCTATGTATGATCTGTTTTACCAAGCTCCTCCATAGGATGTGCCTTACCTGGGCACTGGGTGAGGCAATAGGCAGGAAGTTTCTTCTCTTCCTTATCAGCCCTGAAGAATTTAATCTACAAAACTTCTGATGTGAGGGCCAGCATATGGTGATCTAATGACACAGATTAATACCAGAATGTCCAACATCACATGAAACAAACATACATGATCTTCAGATCAGTATCCCATCTCCAACAGTGACCCTACATAAATAGCCAAAGGAGAGAAAAGTCAATCATTTGTAATACTTCTCCTGAGTTTTCTTCCAGCTACCAGCTATTCTCAGTTCAGAGATTTCCTGATCCACGAGATTTGTCTCGCTAGTGACTCTCAAAGTGTTTCTCTCTGAAGTTCTTGTCCACTCTTCACTTAAAACCCTGTACACCCATCTTGTAATAAAAGCTTTCTTTCGGAAGAAATTGCACCACTTTATTACTTGTTGCATTAAGAACCAAGCTGAACAGAGTATTTCCTTGCCTTTCCTACGGCTTGAAAGGGTATAACACTACTGAGGTGAAAAGAGCAATGCTGTTTCTCACACTGGTGGAGATTCTGAAGATGTCCATATAATAATGAAAGAAAAAAGTGGGAAGGGAAGAATATGGAAGGGAAGAATAAGCAATAACAGGAAGAAGAAAATAAGAGATGGAAAGACAGTTTTCTGAGCTGAACATTTCAGTCAGAAAGATAAAGGATAGGACAAATATCTGTACTGTCTTTTGGGTTTAATATGGTAGAATAAGAGCAAACATGAAATTTTCATTTAAGTCTTCAAAGAAAGGTTATTCCCTATTGTGTAAAAAGCATTTATATGCACGCCTTCTTATTAACTCTAATGGAAGTAGACATGCAAATCTTCTCAGAAAACTCCCACTGAGTTTTGTGTATAAGTCCTGAAAAAAAATGTAGGTTAATAGGCCCATGGGTATAAAACAATTGCATGCTTATTAACCTCTGGAGTTTTTCTTAAAAATAACTCTAATGACTACTATGTTTTTTTGGTAGAATCATGGTGACATAGCTATGTTAAATTCCCCCTGTGCTGTTAGGTAGAAGGTGGTGCTTATAACTGGTAAACCACATAGCAGAGGATTTAGTCACAACTGGTCATCAACTAAATTATGCCTCACTTTGGCTGCTGAATCTGACCTAGATTGTTTAATAATTTGATGCACTTGATGCTCTTTCCTCAAAATCAAATACATACCTAGCTATTCATATATATTTATTTAAAAAAAATAGATTATTTATCTCTGTCAAGCCTAAGCCTTATTTGATACTTGCAAATAATCATTCAGACTGGATATGTGTCACTCCAGTGTCCTCTTTCAAATGATGCATCTTAATATTTGGAAAGTAATGGTCCCCGTCCTCGGTGGTGTGAAGCCAAAGATCATCAGGAGTCTATGCCACTTCCTCAGCCGCTACCTATGAGCACCAGAAACTCTTTGATGGGCTCTTTGCTGAGATTCCACTCTCTGTAGGCCAGGGAGTGCATTCCTTAAGCTGCTGATGATTACATCTTAAATAGCAAGAGTGCTTCACACTCCTATGCCACCTTCAACTTGAAAATACGAATTGAAGGACTAGCTGGTGATTTTGTAGTGTCCAACAGTTTTTGGAAGTACGAAACTGCTTTTACACTCAATTTAGAGAAAACGAATTCTCAGGGGCTAATTATCTTGTACAGTACTGCTCAGGATGGTTAGTCATGCAGCCTTGCAGACACCATGTGAGCTGATCTGTCATCTCTCTGTCTATGTTCATGGCTTTATTTTGATGTTCTGTTTGATATTTAACTATGCAGGGGTTTTGCCTGTCACAAGCGACCAGCTCACCAATGAGTCTTGCATTTTCCCAGTCACCTTATAGACTTGGTGCTGCTTGGGCTGCTTAGGAAGTCACTGTTTCACACGAGGTAAGAAGGCCCCAGAATTAAGTGATTACAGCTGAATCTGCAGACAAGCTTAACGCTACAAAGGATCTAATGAGCTGCTTTCTGCCTTGGTTTATATTCCTGTGTCTGTGCCTTTTGTGACTAAGAGTATCATATTGTGTGTTATCAAGATAACTAAATGATGACTCTCACTAATTTTCACAAAAGTGGCAAGAGAAGAGAAAACAATGAAGATAATTCAGGACATTCGGGCTGAATACCACTTCAATTTTCTAACAGTGAGCTCTGTTGGATCTTTTACACAGAGAGGATTTCTCCCCTATTTAGGACAATTCTGCAGAAAGAAAAACAGGAAAGTAAAAGAGCAAGGGAATGAGCTTTCTTTTTCTGGATGGGAACCATACTGGCTGTTCACTGTAGCATCTAGTAGCTTCCTAATCTATACTGCTTCTGCAGTCACTAGATTGCTGCTGAGCTTGATAATGGAACATCACAACTGAGAGTAAACATAAATCTCTTGACTTTTTCTCTAAGAGCATAAGTCAGCCAAGATCTCCACACCACAGCAACTGGCTTGGAACAGAGGGTGACAAACTACACAGCAGCCCCAGGAAATCAGGCTGCAATCTGCTAGGTGTGTGGTGTCACAGTGCACGGGTCTTTCTGGCTTTGGGACACACTCCCCTTGTTGTCCCTGAGACTGCATGCTCTGACCAAGGCTTAGCATAAGTCATGTGCCAGTCTGAAAACACTGCTGCCTTTATTTGCAATCAGCTTTAATGCAAAAAACCATCTTTTTGACTCATTATTCCTGAAGCTGTTGAGGCTTCTATGCCTTCTAGTGTGCTTGCAGTTAACAGCACCACAATTTACAACTTTTCCTTGAGTACCTCCATGCTCCCATCCACTGTCGGAACATGCTTAATGAAAGTCATTTCTGCAGAAGATAAGAACCACTTTTTCTTTACGGGGGCTTTAAATTGTAATGGTATATTAAACCACAACTATGGATTGGAAGGGAAAAAAACCACAACGACATGATTAGGCATTGAAACACTCAGTAAAACTGTTACTTATAATGAGTAAGAAGATGAAGATGCACAAATAAAAGCACAGCATGTTTTCTTTGAGAGTCCTTATTAATGAGAGGGACTATGGGGCTGCAGTATCAAACAGCCGATGAACAGCAGCCATTTACATCCGAGGAAATTGATCCTAGCAAGATTAGCAGAGCTGAGGGACAGATTTCAAGCCTCTAATTACTTTATATGGAGACAGATCTTAGACAGGACTGCCTCCTCCAATAGTGTTATCCCTGAATTGTGTCTTAGAGGCAATTTCTGTGCGCACTGGGTTTTCATGGAGGCCAAGGCTGCTGAAGGGAAATGGGAACTTTGATCCTGCTGATCTGCAATAGATTTGAAGCATCCATCTTCCATCAATTTTTAAAATAAGCCCAGGTTTTTCTTTCCTTGGGAGGAACAGGGATGAATGCATTTGTTTGTTGTCACACCACTGGGAACCGTACTGGCTTTCTATAAATTGTTGGAAACACTTAAATAGTACATTTAAGTTATATTTGGAGGTTTTCTTTTTTACAAAATTGTTATGCATCAGAATCAGGAATTTTGCAGCAGCAGAAGCAGGAATGGCTTTTCACGGAAAGCTGCCAATCTCCTGACATGCCTCTAGAAAAAGATGAGTGAAGCAAGAAAATGAAAAGATCTTCAGTGGTAATGGGGTTTCTCTGGGTTTTTTTTTAAGGTGTATATATAAATAGAATGAAAACTGTGGAAAAGACAGACCAAAATAAGACAATGGCAGTTAAGTTTTCAACTCTAAAACCTTGACATTTTTATAGTTGTCCCACATGTCCCTTTTTGAGCTAAGAACCATAACATTCATCTATGCAGGGGATTCACATAGATGGTTTGTGGGAAGCTGAATGGGCTTTCACTGCAAAAAAAATTTCTGTTTTCTGGTCCGTGTAGGAGGACCCACTTATTCGTTCCTCTTTAATCAGCATATTCACATAAAACGTGCTGACTGTGTTTGGATTCTTAACTAATAGGCAATATACTGGTTTCATCAAATCCAAAATGAAATGTGTAATTTAGAAAGCCAAATAGAGCAATGAAATATGTAATTATTTAATAGAATGGTGATTTAAGAGCCTCAATTCTGTTCATCTGTCATTGAATTTTGTTTGCAACATACAGTCCAAAGTCACTGTTTTGTAAATAGCCTGTACATGTAGAAAACCATTTAATGCATGCAGTTTTGCCAATAGTGTTTCTCTAACTTAAGCGCATAATGATATATGCAGGGCTTGAAAATAGGAAGCCTAAAACACCATAGACACTTTGGAACCATTGCACTGCCCCTTAGGAGACTGCAGGAGTGTCTTAACTGGCCAGAGAAGAGAATAGGCAAGAAAGCCTCATAGTCAAGTTTCCTGGGATCTCTAAAGAGATATTTTCTTACCCTATGGTTTACAACTATAATTGCAATACACAATAGGAGTGAAAAATGGGCACCCTGGTCTTAATACCAAATATTCAAGAGGATTTGCATTTTAAAATCAGCTTTGATCCAAAAATTTACATTTTCTGTTTTCTCCTTTCCTCTTTCATATGCTTGACTTGAGCTATTTAGTACTATAGTCCTGACTATATCCTATCTCTCTGGTCAGGTTAATAAATTTGACAAACTGAGCTCATATTTCAGGAGGATCTTCCTAGAGCTGCCCTTTTTTTTTTTTTCTGAAGCTCTGTCTTTACAGTCTCTGGCTGCAGAAGACACAGGACTGCTTTTTGTCACTTGCCATTCCATATGAGCCAATACATAGACATATTTTAGGGTTTTGTGATCTAAGGCCTATTTCAGTCAAAAGAATTTTAGCTGAAAAGGATAGCTGAAGCTATCCTGGCACCTATGTTCTAATTGAGAGAGCTTGTAGGCCATAAGCCATGCAAGGGAAAAAGGTGGAAACAGATAAATGGTGAAGAGATGAGACAAAGTCAATACAGGTAAATTTAAAGCAAAGGAGTAAACGCATTAGATATTTAGAGAATAAACAAACACTAGAGAGAGGCCAAGATAAAAAAGCTAACAAGAGAGGCAAAGGAGGAAATGTCAGCTTTGCACAATCAAGGATCATCCCATTGCAAGGAGTTCTGGAGGCTCACACTTCCCCACATGAGGAGTGCCTGACCTGCCAAGACTCTGTGCATGATTGCTTGAGTGATAAATATATTAATGCTCAGAATAACAGCATGCTCCTCTTAAATCATTGCTTGGAGCATTAGCAGAAGGTGGGTATTTGCTACGTTATCATGGTGGACTCTCAAGTGTATCATCCTGCTTCCAAATCTCCAAGCCTTGCCCGAAGTGCCCACATAAAAGTCACCCACAGACATGAGGGTTACAGTGTGACAGAAGGAAGTAATCCCCTCTCCTTAAATATTTAGTCAACTGCACTCTATACTCATGTTTCTCTTTGCATAGTCTATCATGAAAACAGAGGCAATGGCATGACTTAGAAACAATTTAATGGTAAAGTATCTCATTTGAGAGATTTGCTACCCTATTTCTTCTCACAAAGAGATATTTGGGAATCTTCTTATAAAGACATGGAGAAATTGGCTCATTAAAAAAAGGAATTATCAGCATGGGTTCACTACTGGCTGTCAGAAGAATATGAGTACTGTCAGTGCTGGCTTCTGGCCCATTGATGAGGACATCAGGACAGAAGCCAGTCTGAAGTAATATAACCTATAATCCAGGAAGTCTTTTGAAAGCATTCTTTATGCAAAGTTAAGCAGAACAGGCCCAGTTTCTGGACTAAAAGTCAGAGCAATAATCTGTGTATAAAGCTGACGGCTGAACTGAAAGGCATGTGTAAATAGTGGTAAATCTCATTTTTAATGGGGAGATGTGATCTTTACCAAAATTGAGTAGTAGGCCTAGTTTTACTCCACAGTTTTAGCATATTAACTGTCTGAATAGAGGAACAGGTTTGTATGCTGCTTCTATGAAAAAGGAATATCATCAGTCTTATTCAATTATGTAAGTACTAACACTTTCCTGTAATTATACCATAAACCAAAAATGTTACCTGCTGAAGGTTAAAAGCATTAGATAGATTGGCAAGATTCTTCTCCTTGCTTTTCAGACTAGTGTAATAAGTTTTACCCTTCCAAAGATAGAGACCTGATTTCAGCTGTGGCTGCCTAGCACTTTCAAGATTTGTGCTTCTGAGCTCCTAAAACCTGTGACAAGCTAAGGAACACATGAGGAATAGGGGCTTAGTTTAAATCTTTTAAAATTAAAGCAAATTGTTGAAAGTTCTTTTGTTTTCCAAATTCTAATATACATAAAGATTTGTTCTCTGATAATTGTTAGACAGGTTGCAAGTAAATCTTCCAGGTTTTAAAGGAGATTATTAAAGAGAGCCAGACAATGCAGTGTTACAGTACTGATGTTTCAAGAAATGCCATAACACAGAGATGTCTCTGTGAGCTGGTTGTTTGCTCACAGTGGGTCTTCTGAATAGACTTGTAAGCAATCTGTTACCCCTGTGAACCCCTCCTCTGTCCATGCAAAGTCCATGTGCTCTGTGTCACTGAGGATGGACCACTCTTCTCATGGGCTCAGGATGCTCCACTGAGCAAGATTGACAATTTCCATTGTGCTGTGTTTCTTTCTAGAGAGGGAAGATCCACGGAGGTCATAAAACTGGGAATAGCCTTAAAAAGGGGGAGAGGGATAGAAACCACATCGCTTTCCTCTTCTGCAGCCATTGTTATGTTGGCTCAGCTTTGAAGGGATCGGGAGAGTGGCAGTGGGGAAAGGAGGTCAGAGAGGAACCATCTGTGTAGGCAACAGGGCCATGGCAACAAGAGAAGATAACCAAAAATTGTTGTAGTCAGGCAATTCCAGGATAAGTAAAGATTTTTGGCAAGTCCATATGGGGACAGAGAAATTAGTAAAATACTTAGTTAAATTCATTACTTATTCTGAATCCATTTGTTCAAAAATTTAGAGGTTAATCAGAATTTTTTTTTCAGAAGGGTGACAAACTTGAGTAGCATTAGAGCATCAAACAGAAAACCAAGAAATGCAATAAAAATAATTTTATAAATGGATCTGGTGGACATTTTATTGTACTATTTTTGCAAATTTTTATGCTATACAATTGACAGCTTAGATGATCTCTACTCTCTGAAGCTGACTGAAATTGTGTGCAAGGGAACAGTAGTCAAAATTGAGTCAAAATTATTCACTCTGACATAAACTCAGTGGTCTCAGTCAAGTTTTAAGAGTTACCCATGGCCCAGAAAATCACAGTTCCCAGGAAAATACTGGATATCACATGGGGGCACCCAAGGCCTATCTGGAGATGAAGACTCCAATTCTCTCTGATGACAGATGCAAATCATTCAAGTTTTTAAAAGAGAATGGGATGCTCTACGAGAATGAAAAATTTAATTGGTGAGGGAGGATGGAATGATGAAGGGTAATTGTTTAGGTAATCAAGGACATAGTTCTGCAAGCTGAGCCACTGAAAGTGAAGAGACAGCACAATCTTTCACTAATTTAAAGTCTGATTCCATTGTGGAGCAATTAATTTCTCAGCTCACAAACAAAAGTTTGACACTCAGATCCCAGCAGAGAAGGGAGCATGATTTAATCTCGCCTTGCAAAATTCTTCTCACCCATACAACCAAGGGAGTTTGTTTCTTGGCAGACATACAACCATCATTAGTTTTTAATTACCTGTATAAAGGGCAAACAAGCATAGATGGTGCTTGGGATAGACCATTTCCCTGTTGGATTTGCAGGGCTGCTTTCATCTCATCTATTTTTACACATTGGTGCACAACACTGAGTTTTCAGAGTGGATTTCCAAAGCATGGATCCTGAGGATGTAGGATGCAAGGATACTTGGGTGGTATTGAGCACTGGCCTAACTGACCATGGACCAGCATCCTGCAAGAGGGTAGTGATGGGAGGGCTTAGCATAATAGAGAAAATCATCATCCTTGTAAGTGGGCAGCTGATGCTGACAGGACAAGGCAAACCAGGAAGAGCAATAAGGTGCCCTGTTGAGCCATCTATTCCCAGATGTTAGGAATGTGGATAATAAAACAGGAAGACTTTGAAATCCTAGTACATGGATGAAACTGCAATTACTATAGGAATTAAGGGGCAATCTGTAGGACTGGCAGGTTAGTGCTGAGCATGACCAGGAATTACAGGTAAGGAAAACAGGGAAAAAGGGCTTCAAAACACATGTAGAAATGGTTGCTCTAAGTTCACATGGGAGAGAGGAGTCAGAGTTGCAAGAAGCTATGAAATAGGAAAAAAAAGAAAGGAAGAGTTATTTCCCAGCAGCAGACTATTACAAATTTTTAGCTGGGAGCAGAGAATTTATTCAGCCATTTTTGGGAACAGATTAGAACATACAAAACATGGCACTGATAAGAACAGGTAACTGTCGAGGCCCTGCAGGCCCTGCTGGCTTCTGGCCCAGCTATCCTTTTTTCAGTGCCCCATATCAGGAAAAGATGAAGCGAAACTTCTTTCTGCTGTTTCAAGGATTGTTTATCATTTCTTACCTAAGTTTCAGAAGCACAAGCTCTGCTGCAGCTTCCAGAAGTGCAATGGCTGCAGCTTCTGTGTGCGGGCAGTTTTTAAGACTTAATCACCCAATTATTGACCTCTACGTGTTCTATTCTGTCTTCAGTACCAACAATTACTATTTTTATTAACATGTGTCTTCTACCTTGAGTTCTGTCCACTAATCAATAAATCACAGGAAATGAAGACAAAGAAGAAGGAAGAAGAAGGAAGAAAAAGGAAGAAGAAGGAAGGAGAAGGAAGAAGTCAGAGCCAATGCCCTGGTTTTTCCAGGTTGTCTCTATATAATATATATAGCAAAACCTAAAACTACAAATGTACACTCTGTGGTACACTTAACAAAAATCTTTTCATTTCTTTGATGCTTTCAGCTCATCCAGAAGTGAAGGGAGCTTCTCCCACAGACTTAGGTCAAAGGCTAAGTTGTTTTGGGGAGCTCTAGGGATAAAGTGAACCCCCACAAGAGCAGAAAAAGTTTTCCGGCTTTCCTAGGCTCCAACAGGTAACTGGAATTTAGCACAGTATATTTTCTAGGATGGTACTGTTAAGCAAGAACAATCCATAACTTTGCTGGGATGCACGTTTATATATACATACCTGTATCCCCAAGTAGTCAATTTTCTTTTCTGCCAACCAAAGGAGCATTTAGTGCCACCCACCTCTGAAAAAGCCAGCTGCAGTTCATCAAACAGCTTCTGCACTTGAGGATGCCCCAGTTCCCAAATCAGCAAACAGTGGAGGGCACAGCAGTGCTTCACACAGAAGAGCAGCAGCAAGCCTGGTGCCTCTGCCCTACACTAAGTGTACAGTAGAAGCTTTTCTACACATTTCCCTGCTGCAAGGCCGAACACATACACAATTGCCAAAAAGAACACTTATGCCAAATTAGCTTAACCATAAGGGTAATATGGCTTTTGGGATCCAATCAAGATCAAAGTTAAATGGAAACAAAACATTGGGGGGAAATACAGTACTAGGAGAAATAGCTATTTATTTCCCCCCTCATTCATACTTGGGAGGACTAGCTGGAAAGTCTGAACATTTGTAAAGTATCACAAAACACAAGTGCTAAGTAAAGGACAGTATGAAATGAGCAAAGTAAGGATCAATGGAATTAAACAGAAATAAGTTCAAAAATTGTTGGGAAGGTTCTTGTTAGGAATATAATCCAAAGGATAGACGTGTATTGTTGAGAGCTGGCAGTACTGAGAGAGACTTTATTAAAGACACAGTGATGAAGTATCCCAACTAGGATGAACGATAAGAAGCACTGTAAGGGAATATTACAGCTGTATCAGAAGATCATTACAGATCTGAATATTAAAAAGGCACTACAAAAAAACCAGAAACAAGATATGGAGCTGCATTTGACTATAAAGGAACAGCCCAAGCATGAAAATATACAATTAAAAATAGAAACAAAAGGGTACTGCACAAGAGAAAGTTAGCAAAAGACAGAATGAAATAAGAAGAACATGTGAGAAGCACAGGGAGGCAAAGGAGAATACAAACCCCATGCCTGATGGGAAAAGAAGCAACCAACAGCTGCTGCGAAGAAGACTGGGTTGATACTGCATTTTTTTCCATCTTCAGGTAAAAGGTGAAGAACATTTCAAAGAATTTGATATACTTACATAAGTGATCCATGATGAAATCTCTGATATTTAAAGAACAATTTTAAAGCAGTCAGCATCAAAAAGTAATGAAGGGTAGAGACATCCCAAGGAACTGAATGAGGAAAAAGAGATCTTAGGAGAACCTGAGAAAACTACAAAATAATCAGGAGAGATTTTTTTTAAAGAAGAATTCTGAAACAAATGGCTAAATACTTGTTTGAAAGTCTGAATTTTGTAAAGTGCTGAGAAATATTCCAATGGGGTGGTCCAAAGCAAATTTTGTGAAACCTCTACTTTTCCTGATTTTTAGTTTGTTTTATTTTACTTTAGCAGAATGTCTGGCCAAACAGCTAAGGAAAAACCCGTAACCTATGAATCCTCTTGTCAGTAGATTTCTGACACTGTCTTGCATGCCATTACTATGAACATATGAGGAATACATGATGCTAGTGTGGATGGGTGATACTGAGAAAATAAAAAACCAACCACAACAAAACCCAGAAGAATGGTTCTCTTAACATTGTAAAAGTGGGGCAGACTAGGAGTGACCTCTCTAGGGTGATTCTTGCAAATAATATCCTAAATTTGGCCCTATGCATTATTCTCATAGAATGAAGAACATTCATTCTGGAAGGCGTCAGACTAGAGGGATGACAGGACTGGAATGCAAAGTGGTCTTTGTTCAGTGGATAAATATCTGAAATCAGCAAGACATCTTAGAGACAAGAAGGGAGCACTTCATTTAGGAAAGAGCAACTGAATACTTGCATAAAAGCTGGGTATAACTGACAATGCTGCTAAAAGTGTTATGGACCACAAGGCAGATATGTGATTCTGTTGCAAAAAAATCAATCAATAAATAAAGTTATACATTTCATACTGACAAATTTGAGATACATAAAACACAGAGGGCTGTTTGTAATGCTGATGTGCACTTCAGTGCATAAATGGCTGTCTATATTAAAAGATTGGAACAATATGGTTTAGCTTCCACCAGAGACGACCTAAGGGAGATGTAAGGGGAACTAACACCCAGAAGGTGAGTGACAGGCAGGAACTGGTTATCAGAAGAGGATGAAAAATGGTCTTTACTGAATGCTTTTGATAATCAACAAGACAAGCATCTTATGAGAGAAGGTAATGGCATTCCAGGGTCCTGACTCTCTGTGGAAGCAAGAAGATTATTTCTAAGGGACCTTTCAAGTCTTCTGCATCTGTGATTCTAGATTCATGTGAGAACAGGGCCCTCACCAGAATTTCTTTGAAAGACAAGATGTCTGAATTTTGAAAAAAATGAATTTAAAAAGTACTTTGTGTAGTCCTTGGCTAAAGAGTCATGTGAGCAATAGTTTGGGAGTCTTATCTTTGAGCAGGTCAGAATTTCAGCCAAAGGCATCTGTGCTGATTTTTCTGTTTGAACTCAGGAGTCAGTAACACAGAACTGTGTGCAGAAAGAAAGAAGGAATGCACCCACAATTCTGGATTTGACTGTTTTTGGAAAAGCAACAATATCTATTGTGAGCCAGGAGATGGTCCAGGTGAGCAGAAGCAAAGCAATGTACATGCTCCTGAGAAAAGGACACTGAACATTCAACAGGTCTCAGGAAATGCTTGCTCAGAAACGTAGTGTTTCTCATCGCTGGCACCCACATATGGCCTTAGTTTTCTACCACATATCTTTCATCTAGCCAATTTAAATTGATTCTGATCATCTTTTCCTCAGTTTAAAACTGGGTCTATTTTGAGGTGACGGTCCTTAGCATCTTTCATTCTCACCCCTCTGTGGCTCCAGCTTTTGGTCGAAATGCCAAAGTATAATGGGAAGATACATTATCATTAGTATAGATACATTATCATTAGTAGTTCATCTCGCTGAAGGATGTTTTCTATTGTTGTTATTATCATATAAATTAGAACTTCAATGCCATGCAAGACTAATAGTGCCATAAAAAAATTTATTCTAGTACTCTTTAAAAATATTGATTTAAAAGAACAATAAAATCTGATTTTTGTCTGCTGCTTGAAAGTATCATCTGGTTCCTTCTAAATATCAAGCAGCAGAAAGTTAAAAACCCTCATGTAATGAATGAAGCAAAAGATACAAAGACACTATCACAAAACTTTGCATCACGGAGAGCAATAATCGCTGTCCACTACTCAGAGAAAAATATTGATTTACTGACCAGTAAATTTTGGTGGGGGATTTTTTGGTTTGGTTTTTTTTCTTTTTTATTTTAAACACTTGGAAAAGCACCTAATTCCAAAAACAAGCTTCTAGAATGACAGTGGAAACAAGGTTTTTTGTGAAAGGTCTTACACATATAAGACCATAACCTAGGCAGTATATGCAGCTTCAGGGCATCCTGTACCACATCAGAAATGCTTTTTGGCTATAACTCTGATCTGTCAAGAAATGAAGTTGCCTACTCACATTTCTTTAAGAAATTGCTCTAGTAGGTTAATTTTGCACCAAGAAGCTCTATGACAGATCAAGTGTCACCTGTTGTCCTCACCTGCTTATCTTTATTCAAATTAGGTATCATCTGTCCTTCCACAGCCAGCACAAAGCTGGCATAAAGCTTAAAGCCCACATAAGCCCTTACTAATTTGGCAGCAATGTGACAGAAATTCAACACTGAATCTGGATCAAAAATTGTACTGCTGAGTGATCCATTCATGCACACACCTGGCATTTACAATCAGAGCCATGACTTAAGAAGAAGGCAGCAGTGTGTGAACTAGATAAAGTCAAAAGGAAAAGAGATGTAAGCAGTTTCATACAAAAAAGGTGGTAGTACTGGAAAACAGGATGAGATGACAGCTACGGGATTGTGTAGAAGCTGATGGGAAGAGGCATATGGCACATCTTTTTGTTCAGCAGTATGCACACACTGTTTGCACTGTAAATGTGCCACAATGGGCTGGATAAATTACACAGGGCAGTCAGTGTCAGAAAAAATCATTAACCTTCCTTGGTTCCAAGCTTTGCCACGCTGCTACACTACTCTCCAGCGTGGGCAGGGAGAATGGACAGGCTTCAAATGCAAACCTGCACACACCTCCTTGCAGGCATGTGGGGACAGCTCAGAAATGAACATTGAAGCATGGCATGATGGCAAGGGCAAGAGGAGCCACAGCAAGGTATGATCCTTTCAGTAGCCCTATTCCTGCCTTGCTGCAGCAACCAGATCCCAGCTGTGACTGAGGCCTGAACACAGCTGTGCAAAAAGTACATATTTCTACAGAGGAAGTAGTAAAGTAACACCCTGACAGCTCCTAAAACCAGTCCTCATGTATTTTAATGAATTTAAATAATTTTATAGGCAGGAATGGTTATTCCTTGACACTAGTTCATATGTGAAGCTCTCAGCTTCTGTTCTTTCTGATTTACTGCGCATGCATGACCTTCTCTCTAAACTTGACAGTAAATATTCTGTTTGTTTATTTTCTCGAATAAAAGGGAAGGACCAAGCCCAAGGCTGCAAAGTCAGTATAAGAGAGTAAAATTTATTCAGAGAACAAGCACAAGGATGTAGTAGATAAAAACAATGCTTTAGGCTGAGGGCATATAAAACAGCAGAAAATAAAGGTTTTTAGTTGCTATTTTATATTCAGTCAGTTTTCCTCCTTGAGCCCAGCTAGTCACTGTCCCAGTCTTGATCAGACGCTGTTCACATATGCAATCAATCGCAATCCCAACCCTAAGCATTTCCATGAAAATACAGACAGATGCTTTAAGCATTTGCCAACCTGCTAACCTACTGGTAAAATAAGCCCAGAAGTGTGTAATATGATACCTTACAGATTGTCAGGCGCCTTTACCTTCATTTCCTAAGACTTTGGCTAACAGGATGATACAGGAGCAACACTATCTTACCCTGTTTGGGATGGAAAATGAGGCGAGGCTGCGTTGCTGTGAAAAGCAGCTGAGTTTACGTGGAACCACTACACCTCTCCGGGCTGAGCAGCACTAGGTGGCACTGGTGGTATTCACACACGTTTTCATCTGCCTTTCGATTTCCAAAAGGAATCCATTGGTATTTTTAGACTTTCAGCAAGCAAGAACGTAGTGGAAAACAACTCAAGTATTTCTCTCAGTGGTTTGTGAGCCAAAGATTTAAAAAACCCCCTTTTTTCATATTAATTGAGGCTGAAGAAGGACTGAATGACACTTATTCTTTCTCAGCACTGGATCTTTAGCTTGTTAACCTCACTTATGTGGTATTTAAAGATTACAAGCTAACTGACAGAAATACTATGTTGCATATAATGGTGCATTTATAATCATTGATTACGCTGCTGTATCACATGTGAGAAGTGCCAAAGGGCTGGATTCTGTGATGGTGAGCTATCAGCGCTGATTGATGGCATCAATACCCTTACCTTAAAGTGTAGTTAGACTTATTTGAAAGAACAAACACTACATTGGGGTTAGCAGCATCACAAATTATCCTTCTCTAAACAGACCTTAGAAATTCTCTGAAGGTTGCTTGTCAGTATGTTTACTGGCTTACAAATCCAAGGAAACAAACAGAGAATGAAATAGCAATAAAAGGAAAAGGAAATGGCTTTTCTTGGAGATCATGCATTAAAGCAAATTGGAGCACAGCTTAAACACTGTACAAGAGAAATCATTTGGGTGTGACCAAGACAACCAAAACACCAGCAAGGAACTGCTATCAAGTTAGCAAGCTTTTTAATGGAGGTCAAAACTCAACCACCTTGGTTTTATATTAACTTCTTTCTCTGAGTTCTGGAGGAAAAAAACCCAAAGCACAAACCAGGGTAATTTGGAGAAAGAAGGGAGTTTATTTAATCTAAAGAACATAAAGTAATTGAGCCTTTTGCCTTATAAATGTAGTAAAAGTTGCTCTTTCCTGTCAAAGCACTTGCACAGCAGTACTGGTTTCATCCTGTGAAATCTTGGCAATGGCAATTTGAGCACCGGTTTATCTCTGCACAACAGACAACTACCCATTCCTGTGGTGTTTTTCTTCTACCTTGTAGAAACCAGAGCCCTAGCACAGTCTCACTGCTGAGAGCCTGGTGCTAGCAATCCCTAACCTCATTTTTGAGGGATGTGCAGGAAGAAGAGGTGCAGAGCAGAAAAACAACTTGAAACACCTTTGTAAATCCCTACTGCAATATTTAACTTCCTTTAACATGAAAGCTGAATGAACGTGACAGTTTAGTGACACACCTAAAGGCCCACCTCTGCCTTCTCCAGATGTGATCACACTGAAAGATTCCCTGAGACACTGGCTCTCTGAACATGCAGGTGTGCAGTGGAACTTGATATCCAATATTTAAGTTGTCTTTTTCTTCTTTTGCACATTTCTGCAAAATCCCAAACCACCCAGTGCTTAGTGAATTCAGACACTCTATTCTTCATTTAGAGAAAATATAAAAAAAACCTGAGTCGGAGGCTCTAATCTTACAAAATCTGTTCTGACTCAAAATCAACAGAAAATGGACACAAAACATAGATTTATAATTACTTCCATAGAACATCTGCAAACTAAGATTCTTCATATGAAAGATCATCTTAATACCATGTCTTTCCAAGCTGTCTGCTAACACTCAGTAACTCTAAAAATACATCTAGCCAGTTTGAAAATTTTACTCTTTGTGATTTCTAGGTTCAATATCTCCTCTTTTCATGTCTCTTCCCCCCTCTATCTTCAAGTTTCTGTCTTAACAGGAGAGTGTACAGAAAATGAAGCCAGATTTTATTGGAGGCATGTAGTGAAAAGAACATGCTGGGACATGTAAAGCTCTATTTTTTCACCATAAAGGAGGTCAAACACCAGGACAGGTGCCTAGAGAAGTTTGGGAAGCTAAAAATTTGGAGATATTCAAAATTCAATGGGTCAAGGTATTGAAACAAGATCCTGTTATAACTGAGCCCAGTTACATAGTCCAGCTGGGAACTGGACTAAATGACCTCCAGAGGACGTTAAGAGTAAAAAATTTTTCATGATTCTAAATTTGTGTCACACTTGTTAATATAAATTGTATTATATGCTGCAGAAATATTTTAAATTTGTGATTCTTTTGTATCTGTGCATAGACACATTTGTCTGATGCATTCCATTGTACTTTACTAAGAATTATTTAGGAGATCAGTAAAAAATTGGATGACTTGATCTATTCTCTTTCTACTTCTTTCCGTAATAGCAAAAAAAAATTATATCCATGCTACCTGAGGGTATGCTCATTTACAGGACCAGAATCAATCAGTACTTGAACTGAAAACTTCTGGCAAACTGCCTCAGGGTTAGATGCAGCACTTATGCTTTTCCTTCAGCAACAAGCCTGCAGTGCCAGTAACCAGTACTTGATACAGGAGAAGGGGCACCAAGAATAGTGCCTATGTATGTCTTATTACCAGAGAGCATCTGAAAGCTTCTTTGAGTGCAAATGATTTAATATTGGTGCCCAGGCCAAAATTAAGCGCAGTTGTTATTGCGAGTACTTCCCATCCTGCCCTTTCCTTCTGCTGGGTTTAGCTAGCCAGACCCTACTTCCCCACAGTGGGAAGACCTTAGATTTTCTCTTTAGACCTTGTATCTAAAGGGGAAATAGCCCCAAACCAAAAAACCAACCTGGAATTCCCTCTCTATGGTTCTCTTACAGGTAGCATTCCTACGCAAGTTGTCTGACAGAGGCAAAGATCCGAAGGAGTGTGAACTCCTGGCTGTACCTCAGTTGTTATCCATTCCCACCCCACCTTCTCCTGTCCCTTGTTTCTTTGACTGTTGGGGAAGCACTGCAGAGTACATCCTGTGCAATGAGTGACTCAGGTGAGATGTGCTGGTCCTGAAGCTGCTTATGGCAACCTAGAAGGCCTGAAAAGGCCTGAAAACCATGATGCTTCCACCTTTTGATAAAAAGCAGCTAAACCATTATAAGGATGCACTGCAGTACATCTGAGAAGGTTTTTTCTTCAGAAAAGTGATGGAAAATATCTTTCTGCCTTTAACCCTGCTCTTTCAAACACTTCTTTGTCCAGCATTGTGATTTATTTTCCTTCATCTTACATAACATGACAGAAGTGGAGATGACAGCCCAACCCTAGAAACTGAAATTAGTTTCCTGAAAACATGCCTCAAATGACTTATTATGATTATAGATCATGGAAATTCACTGATTACTGCAAATGAGGAAAATACAGTGAGCTCCCACCAAAGGGATACAGCAGCTATAAACAGGCCAGCACAAGCAAATAAATGTACCCTGAGATAAGGATTTTGAAAGCAATGGAGCAAGGAAGATATGAGAGGGACTAATCATTCACAGACAACAAACTATTTTATTTGGTCCTTAATGAGGCATTTGAGGGTGTTTTAAAGTTTCAGATTGTCACCGAGTGAACTATTCTCCTATTAATCTGTTAGAGAATTGGTAAACAGCCACAAAAGGAGCAGCACATGCCTACGGCATTAGAGAGAAAATTGCCTACAGATTACAGTAAAACTATTTTCCAAAGCCTGGAAGAACACCTGAGAATACTACCTGTGCTGATAACACTATCTCTGGAAAGGAGCAAATGCTTAACAATTATCTACAACACCAAGAATGGCCACATTTTTCTGAGTGTCTCTATAAAAGCAGCCAGGGACCAGGTTTATGAGCTACAAAACAGCCAGGTACAGAATTGCCAAAAGAAAAAAACCCAAAGTGTTAATTTTGCCTGAGGAATGTTTGGGAAAGGGAAAGAAATGGAAGCTTTCTACATTTTATGCAGGATTTTGTTTCTTTTTTATTTGGAACCTCAGCCCTCCTACATACCTTTCTCCATGCCCAGGCACTTTTAGGGGTGTGCCCAGGTAGATTGCCACTGTTACGTGGGTCAGTATGTCACACTACATCAGACAGACTGGATTATCCAAAAGACATTTTAATGAGTTTGCATTTTGTTCTCTTTTCCTTGCACCATGTTGCAGAAGGTCTCTGCCAGCAAAAAATCAGGGCATGGGGGAGGGGGTGGGCAGGGAAAGAGTTCTCCTGAAAAACACAAAAATATTGTCTCTGTCACACCAATACTCACACAAGTGTTACAGACAGACTGCAAAGAGACTGCTCAAGCCCCAAGTAATGAAACTAGATTGTTGAAAGGGAACTCCTTCTGGACACATTACACTGGGGAGAGGGGAAATAGCAGGTTATTTTTCCACAAAAACAAATGATGTCTGTGGGCTTTGAGCAACCATTACTAAGACACTGTTTATCCAAAATATATTTTGTTTCATACCTTGTGCCTGAAGTATTTCAAAACAAGAGAGAATAAATTTTTGATGACAAAGATGTTAGAGTTAGTATAGATTATATTTTAAGATTGTAAAAAACAACAGAAAAACATGGAGAGATGGCAAAAACCTGATGTGTAGTTTAAAACTCTCTGGACAGAAACACAAATTTAAAGAAATAACCCAGTTTTCCTCTAAGTGACTGAAGAAAGAATGCAGATAGATCCCCATGACTTGCAGGTCAGTATATCTCTATCTGCACAGGAAGGAAGCATACAAAGATGTATAGGAATTGCAAGTAGGGTGGGTGGAAGAGTCTAAACCTATACTGGTTGCTGAAACTGATAATGTAGAAAAAAATAATGGTAATGTAAAGGAGTAGGAAAATATCAAACAGTGGATACAGGTATACTCATAAGAGCCAGATGAAGAAATGTCTTTAGGTGAGATCTCAGGCCCTACTTTAAGGCATATTAGTCATGGCAGGCAAGTCAAATGCATTCAGGACCTTATCTATAAGTGATAAGAATGAGTAGAAAATTACTTTCCATTTGCATCTGGAGGCATGAAAATTCTTAAATGTTTTGATATTTAGGAGAAGTATAGATAACACAGGTCACAAAGTTTTAGTGATCTTTGTGAAAAAAGAACAAATAGACACATGTTTCTAATACTTGTGAACTACATTTTCCAGGTGCTGTTCAATGGTTTAGTACTAGAAAATAGACTTGGAAAACATGTGATGATACCCAATACTTTGTCTTTAACTTTCAAATAGAGTCAAGGTTCAGCAAAAACAATTGTCTGATACTGTGTCAGAAAATATCTGAAGACACATGCAAAATTTGAATATATTCCTTCGCTTGTGCAAAAAAATGAAACCGATCACAAAATATTTTGGATTCTTGATGATAGTATGTTCTTTCAGGTACAAAGAAAGGCAACTGAAACAATGGAGGAGTCAGAGAATCTTCTTTATGAGGGAAGACTGAAAAGACAGAAACTCTTCCATGTGAATTAAAAATGACAACAGGGGGAATAAAATTAAAGCTGATTAAATAATTCAGGTGGTGGATCCTGCAGTACTGGCAATAGGGAACACTCAAGCAAGACAGCCATTGGCTTAAAACAGATGGAAAAATACTTCCTTATGTGTCAGGGAATGCTTGCTGTCAAACCTGAGGGAGCAGGTTCAGAGAAAGCTTAGACAGCCATAGACCAGAGATCCAGAAACAGGTGGATAAAAGGCCAAGGCAGGGATGTGCCCCCTGACACACAGAACAGTCCTGAAGGCTGGAGCAATACCAAGGCCAGGGACTGACTGCACAGCGTGAGGAGTGTCCTGATCTTCCCTGGAATTACCTCTGCACTGACGCAGCTGGAGGTAGAGCCTGGGCAGGATGGACCACAGGTCTGCCTGAGTGGGGCATCTCCTGTGGGGTAAAACTTGTTCTTCTAACAATAGATATTTGCAATTAGGAAAACAACCAACACCCTTTATGTTTTGTCTCTTTTTCTTCTCTTATTCTTTCCTTTGCTGTTTGTTAAAGTATCAGTTCTGATATTAAAGAGTTATCATTATAAGCACTCCCAATGATTTCTTATCATGATTATCAAATAGTCTTCTGAATTATAAATATGTATCAGATCCACCTCTTCTTGTTCCCATTCTCCCCTGTGTGTGTCTCATCATTCAAAACCACAACCTCTCACATGACAAAAAAAGTGGTACAAAGAGACACTAAACTGGAAGAGCTTCTAATTATTTTTTTTCTCTTTACCCAGAGACTTTCACTTCCAGAGAGATATTAGAATGCAACTTCTCTCAGTCCTGAAGTGCAGCCAGCTCAGAGGCAGACTGCTGCAAGTGTTTAATAGTTCCCAACAGCAGTAATCAGTAGATAAGGATAGGAGCTTGAGAAGGATACCATTTTGGAATAAAATGAACATATCCATTTCAAAGGTCTTGTATTTCTTCACAGTAGTCATGGAGAAGACAAAAAAAAAGACAGACATATATAAAATGCAAGCATTAGAGAAGGCAGTCAGAAAGGGTGCCGGATGTATGATAGGATTACGAAGGGGGAGGAGGAATTAATCATTTGGCAGCTAACTTCTGCTGAAAATAGGGAAACTTGGGGCTCTGGAGCCCTTTAACCTGTACCACATCTGGCAGCAATTTGGTTTAAGGAAGATTTTCTTCAAAATTTACCAATTAATCTTTGATGAGACCCTGGCAAGGCAGATGGCTTTGTAAGCTGTGGTATAGAAAAAGTTGTTCTGCAGTAAGAGCAACAGTCCGTGAAGCTATTACACATTTCCCAACCCATCCTGTGTTATTTTTTAGAAAGACTGCTTTTCTGTGTAATTCTGGCTTTTATCTTGTGATTCTTTACTTCTTTTTCTTCTTCTTCTTTTTTTTTTTTTTCCTCCAGCAAACTAATTTTTCATTAAGACAAAATCAGAATAAGAGTTTCAAAATACTTCTGTTCTCAAGGCGAAGAATTAGAGAATTTGTGTTCCTGGGAAAATAAAAAAGACTGGATTGTGGATACTGTGGGGAAAAAAATCAGTACAAACTGGTGTTAAAAAGGCACAAATTCTTATTTCACTGCTGCAGACATATGCCATAAATACCAAACACTAAGATACCAACCTCTCCTCTGGCCCAAGCCAGATGTACCTATAATGTGCAAAAAGGAGGTTCACTGTTCCTTATCTTTCTCCTTTAGCTGTTATGGCCATGTGCACATCTCACTTACTTCACAGCTTTCGGCTTTGAAGATGTCAGTAGAGAAATTCAGGGAGATTTCAATTAAAAAATAAGTGAAAACATTAATCATATTTGAATACAATGAGTCATACATGCAAAGCTTTTTATTTCATTGGAAAGACTGCTATTTTATAGTGTTATAGTGTTTATTGTTAGCTTTTTGTGAGAAATTCCAGAGGACTGGACTTACATGAACACATTGGGACAGTTAGACATTGTTCTCAGCATCACTGTTATGAAGTCCAATAGCTGTTAGTCATATTTACTTTCTTTGATCAGGATGTTCTCCTTTATATTAACATCTGATAGGCAGAACAATTATACATGGAGCCAGTTCAGGTTACATAAGCCATGGTAGAGTTTAGGATTTCTGAAGCATTCCCTATATGGAGTTTCCTGGTTAGCTGAAAGAACATTCAAATAAAATATAACCATTTAATGAATTTTAGAAGAAATAAAAACATACTGTCCTCTGATCATTGATCAAGGAGAGTTTCTAATGAGTCCAGTGGATAAGGCATGCTGTCCCAGAATTCATACTGAGCAAATTCACTCCTGAAACAGGAAAATACAGCAAGCTCTGTGGAGGAGTTGGGATAATTTTGGCATGTTGCTGTGCTAACCCAGCTGTGATAGTTCTGCGTCCAAGCAGCGATCTCTGCCCTGCTTTGCTCTGCCTGCAGATACCAGCTTGCTTAGGCTGAGCATGAGATCCCTTCATCATGCTCCATTACACAGCTGGAAAAATGCCTCCCATCTCTCCCATACAATAAGAAGTTATGCTGTGCCACTGGCCTTGTCAGAAGCTGAGAAAAAGCCAGCATCTTCATCATTTCCAGGCCTTTTAGAGCCCTGATAATCAGTCCACTGGGAGTTTGAACAACTTTGGCAGCTTACGGGCCAGTATGGATGAGTTGCTACTGAACTGGTATCTCCTGCTTAAATCTCTGAAGGACCATGAAGCAGCATACAAAGGTTTGTGCCCCTCTCGCTCTAGTAAGAGAGACATCTATGCCTCTATATCTCTCTGTAACCCTCTCTGGGGATTACGAGGAAGTCAGATGAATACATGCAAGCTCATGCGTCACTCAGGTCTGATCTGTTTTCTTTGTTAGAGAGCCAGAAGTCAGATAGGAAGTGGCACAGACTCCAGCACGGGCAGCTGGTCACCTCCCAGCTTTTCTCCAATGTGAATTTCCTCCATTAAGAAATATGCAATTCATTGATTTGTTTCCATGCTGGTACAATCCCTAGGATCCGGCCTAAGGATAACATGCATAGATCCCTTTAAAATCTTTATTTATACTTTCTCCCTCTCCTTTCTCCGTTCTCCTTTACACATTCCCGTTCCTGCCTGACCCCATGCAAGGCATGAACACATGCACTGTGCAAGGTGAAACAGGGGCCAGAGAAGGTCAGGGACAATCAGAGCTGCACTTCCTGTCACAGCAAGTTATTGGACCTCCAGATAGAACCTGTCAGACTCTGAGAGGTTGCAAACACAACAGAAATACTTTCTTTAAAGAAAAGGCATGAAAAATATTTTACACTTTTAATTAAAACCAGGTCAAGTTAAATGCATGGGAGGGTGCTGCTTAGAATCTGTATTTCTCTGGACTTCTACTTTCTGATCCCCTGCTTGATTTGATCAGTCTTCAGATTCACCATTTAGATTACAGAAATGCTAAGTCAGGACTGCACCAGAAACAGAAGATTCCAGGAGATTATGTAATACAATTTATATTATGCAATAATACCTTTTTTATAATACAGTTATTATTCAATTCATTTAGAGAAGTTTGGAAAACTGACAGATTTTAGCTTTCTCTTCTACTTGCTATTGAAAAGAAAGTGGTATCAAGAATGTAATTTTAATTGCAACTTTCCTTCTCTTGCAATTCTAAGCAAAGAAAACTTCAGAAACATGAGGTTCCTTACTAAGCTTCCTCAGCAAAATTAGAAAACATGACTCCCAAAAGTTAACATATATCATCCATAAATATTACCACTTTTATTATTCAGCTGCTCTACATGTTTAGCCCTTGCTAAAATAATTTGTGTTCTTGGTCATCCAGAAAGTGTTTTCACCACTGGCATACAGGCATTTTCATAGCTTTTGGGATTTGGGAGTTGTGTTTGCCCTGAGGCTTTGGACATTTTCTATAGTTTCTGTGAGTGACTGCTGAAATTACGTGTTTGAGTAATTTCTTTGTGGAGTAACACTTTTATAATCCCTTTAAAAAGCTCCTTGCTTGCGATGCTTATACTCATTTGGGCTGACAGACTATTAAAGAAGAAGAGTTACTGATCTCAGAAGAAAATTTTTTCCTGTTAACTGTGCACTTCATTTTACCTTTTCCTCTCCATCAGTGACTGCACCCCGAAACAGTAGTTTGTCACCTTTATGTGGTTCATATGTGAATTGTTCTTTGGGGAGAAAGCAAAGTGAGGGAAAAGACAGAGAAGAATTAATCCCAGATCAATCACATTCATTTCTAAGGGGTTTGACATATGAGCCACAAACATTTCTGTCTGATGGGCTCCATGCTATCCAGTTCCTCGTGTCAGAGCAAGCTGCAAGCTTGCTGTGCTGGCTGCAGCTTGAGGCTCCCAGGGCAAGCATGGCAAGGGGCTGCAGGGGTTTGCCACAAATACCTTTCCTGTGCCAGTGGGAGTCACACAAGACTTCTGCAGACAGCTTATACTGCACCCAGGGAAACCAGGAACAGCATATCAAAGGAAAAAAACAACACCAAATTCCTCTTACGCTATTTCCTCTCAAGGAAGGATATTTATGAAGGGATTATTATTTTTCTCCTGTCTCTCCTCTGCGTGACACATCTTCAGTCAAGGAGTTGCTTTGTTTTTTTGAGCAGGCTTTTGCTTAGAGACCTGCATTTTTTTTTTCCGTTTAGTTGAGATAGTACCTGCTATTCTAAAAGATCAATTAAAATACAATTGTGAAGAAAATATCTCAGCATCATAGAATGAAGTATGTTACACTGTGGAATAGTCTCCTGGGGATGTGTTGGAAATGGTTGTGCTTGCAACTTGCAGAACTGCTGAAAACTAGAAATTATAGAGTAAAGAGCAATTGAGGGTTTTTTTCCCTGGGACTAAGTTGGGATTTAGCAGACATGGTAGGTCAATGCAAGCAGTTTTGATTATTTTTTTCCTTCTCACCTCTAACTATTTGTAAACAAGGAAGGAACAATTTTATTTATTACAAAATAAAAAGTTTAACAAAAAATCAAACAACAAAACTCCACAGAAAATCACTTATTTTAGGGAATACATTTTTCCATGGTTTAATTGAAACTACTGATGACTACATTTCTTCAACATCATCAAAGTCACCATATACTACCTCTATTATAGATTAAGTCTTATTTGCTTTAAGGAAGTATCTTCTTTGAAGTGGATATTTTCCACACTTTAAGTAACATAACTTGCTTCACATTTCGGTAATTTCCCAAAATTGTGTCCTCCCTTTCTGGCCTCCTTGTCTTAGTTATTAGTTATTACTGTTTCTCCATCCACAAACCACATTGGATTTATTTTCCACAAGCAAAACCCATACTGCAAATTAATGAAACGCCATGGAACATGCCACAGCATCTGTCCATCCAAATTTACTCTGAGAATGCTATGTCCTTCTATCTCTTCATAAAAATCATAATGAAACAAGAATTTTAGAATTCACCTGTGAACTTAACTAGTCCTGTAAACTAGAAGGAAGTCACTTTTATGCTACTTTAAGTGTGGAAGTAATGTTAGATGTCCATGGTACATCAGGAAAAGGCAGGCTTTAAGAGTCTCTTTCATTTGCCCACATAAAATATGATATATCATATAATCATAATTTGAAGGTAAAGCCAGAATAAAATTATTTTTAAATGCAAGTGGATACTTATGGAAGTTATTGCATTCCTCTACCTCTCATCTACATGGCTTGATATATAAGAGAGGAAAATCAAAATGTGTCTTGGGAGGGCCAAGTTCTTCCATGTCTTTTTTTTTTTGTTCCATTGCAAATACACTACAGTCCACTGAGCACTGTGGGACTGCCACAGCTGCAGTGTCTGGCATTTATCTGTGAAAAATGGAAGTGTTGGATGAATAAGAACATAGATACAAGCCTATACAGAACTTGTGTCTGTAACACAGGGAACTAAACCATGATTTTTCAAATACAGATGGACAAGGGCTAGCTGCATAAAAAGATTTGCATCTGATTTTATAGCTGATTTCAGACTGTGCTTGTCTTTAATCTCGTGTGGAAGGCTAACAGAGCCTCTGGGAAATAAAATAAATAAATTTGAGAGAGAGAAGATATTTAAGTGCTTAGATCTGGGCCTGTAAATATGACTGGAATGGAATAGCTGGGATACCTGGATTTGTTCTTTTAAGAGATGGCTGAAAAGGAGAGCTCCTTGCTCTTCCTGTTGATTCAGTTTCAAGAACATACCGTTGCATGAATTTATTTCTGGGATAATCAGTGACTGTCATGAATATCTGGAAAGAACTTACAGAACCTTGGGATGAATTTGGGAGGCCTGGATCAGTCCCAACAGTGCAACATGTCTTTTAAGGACTGATCCCCTTTATATCTGGAACTGACAAACCTGCACAAGTGGTAGGTCAAATTCCCCATTCCCTATCTAAGGATAATTTTAAGGTTTTTAATCAGTCTTTTTAAGCCTGAGCTTCACATTTGGTATGCTTTCAAACTCCCTACCGTATCTAGTTTTCCTGTGGGCTTTTGATTTTTATTTTCATTTGGTTTCAACAGATGTTATTTACAGCTATTTCACTCTGCTTTGGAGAGGATTTATCATTGAGATGTATTTTCATTTTAGTGCACAAATACATTGAATCCAGGCATGAAGCCTGACCAAAACAGCTGGAAAGTGACACTGGAATTAAGGCTATAGTGCTGCTTCTCTAATCTGCTGAGCAGTTTATAGAAATGCAGTTTAAATAAAACGAGTCTGCAAAGAGAAAAGCTTAAAGGATATTAAATCCTGGCTTTGTAAATGATGGTCAAGCTAGCAGGAACCACCCCACAGTGTGTAATCTTTCTCTTCCATGTAACAAGGTTACCTCACAAGGTTTTTGGAGTGAACTTAATTAAAACCAGTGAAGAGAAAATGCAAAAGGGGAAGGGTGACAGATTTTATTTCAGAAATCAAGTATATTTATATCTATCTATCTATCTATGGGCTGGAGGTATGTCTCCCTAGTCTTAGTTTCTTTTTTTTTTCCCTAGGATATTTACACTCACACCTGCAATCATAGTGAGCAGAGAGAAGAAGGTGGGGGTGGGTGGACACTTCCCTTTTCCTGGGAGAGAAGAGTTCACTGAATAATAAAGATTTTTGAAAGGGCAGAATGCTGCACTTGTTGGCAATGAGTTTGTCAGTGCTCCTAACATTTCTATACAGCTGTAATCCTTGCATTTAATAAAATATTGATATCTATTTCCACAGCTCTATTGTGCAGCAAAAATCTTAATGGGATCTAAATTAAACACTTCTGCAATGGGTTGGAGACTGCATGTCATTTCTTGCCCTGTTGGAAAAGTTTTATGCCATCCCATCTGCTGTTCCAAATGCCAAACTTCAGAAATATCACTAAATGGGAGGTCTGTTGTAGAGAAGTACTTGCAATTTTATTTGAGATTCTGTTTAGCCTGGTAAAACATCCTCTATCTGTTTGTATCACTGAGCTGTTGCTGAGCTACAGGGCCAAGTCTAATCTCAGATTGATGAAATGCATCCAACATGACATTTGACTCAAGTTGCTCATAAATAATAATAATACTACTTTACATTTATATAACCCTTTTCAGCAAGAGCTCTCCCAAAAGGCCTTTTTGACCTCCAATTTATCTATTGTGACTCTCAGTGAATTAGAGACAAGTGTAATGCTCTCTACTCCACTGCCACGTACAACGTGGCAATAGCTGTGAGACAAATTACATTTGTGATGAGAATCCAGTCATCTTAGCTATGTGATGCTCAATAACCCATCCCAGCAGAGATCACCTGTACCATTATCAGCGTCTCAGTGGTTCAGACAGCTGTCAACTGCATAAAAAGCTCCCTGCCCGATAAGTATTGCCCCCTTTCTCCCAAATCTGGTATCACTAACCCTCAAATAACTACACAGACCTTAGCTTGACAACATTTACTCCAGAAAAAAAAAGATATTTTTAAGTGCAGGATTTTGCAATTCACTGTTTTCTAAAACCAGAAGTTTAATGAATTCTAAAAAAATAGTTTCCTGGAATTATTCTGAATTTAAGCTGCTTGTGCTTCAATCATAACCAAAAAAAAGAGAAAAAATTAAAATTTACCACCATTACACTGTCACATCAAAAAGGTTGTGTAGGCCATATCAAAACAGTGCTCTGTTCTGCTTGTAGTCAGGATTTTTTTCCAATTTGCCTTACGAGAATATATTTTCAAAGGCATCTAGGCATCAAACAATGCAGATAGGGATTTTCAGATTCATGTGCTGTGTCTATTGCAGCTTGAAGCCTAAATCCCATGAATAAAATTGCCTTGGATAAATCATGAGGGCTGGCTTTAGCAATCTGCCAAAGCACAGCACCTATCTACACATCTAAGAAACTCACTGTAAGAAGACATTTTCTCCCTGCTCCTGATGAGAGCAGAGGTACAGTTCCTATTGCCTTCCAAGCGAAGAGTTTAGCCAATGGGGCACTTCTACTTCTGTGTAAAACTTCCTTTTTTTTAATTAATAGAGAGTACAATGTTTTTTAAACAATTTTCAATTACTTAGGATACTTTAAAATATATTTATGGCTCAAAGACAATGCCAAAGACAGCTAATGGCAAATGTTACAATAACACATGGAATACATGGTAATAGAAAGAGAACACACCAACTTGGGACTCGAAACTCTTAGCTGCTATACAAGAGATCCAAGCATAAACTCCTATTCTCACCTTGCTGTGGGACCTCAGTGATTTAAGCTATTTTGGCGTGATTTTTTTATCATTTGGTTGTATTTTAAAATTTTAAAGATGCTTCTTGTTAATACATTTTAGTTCTATTCCCAAGATAATTCCCATAAATCCATTTTATGTTATTTTATTTTGTTCTTGCAAAAAGGCCAATGTGATCAGCAATTATCCAAAGTAAACAGGATGCTGATTTTATCATATATTATGCATTGAATCAATAGTGCAAGAAAAAGTCTAATGAACCAGTGATTTTCTCTACATATTGTAGCCTTTTCTGTCCTTTTTGTGCTTTTCTCACCTGCTGATTCCCTCATCCCCAAACCCAAAACATTTCTCATTTCTATTTGGTGTCTGCATATCACCACTGGAAAGCTCAGACATGTATTTGCTATACAAATATAGCAGTTTTCAAATCTGTATTTAGACAGCAATTTTCAAATCTGTATTTAGACTAAAGCCCCAGGTAGAATAAAAAAATCTTACAGTGTTCCAGCTCTAACAGCAGACAGCCCATAAACTCACAGTTAAGTGCATTCTTTGTACAATCTGGTATCTGATAACCCTTTGGTTTCAGTTTGATAAGTCAATGACTGATTGCGTAGCCTAAGTGTGAGCGATTAATTTCTACCTTCCTTACTTCATAGGTAATCATGGAAAGTAATCATGGAAAAATGTGATTGAGAGCAGCCCTGAGGAGAAGAACTTGGGGGTGCTGGTGGATGAGAAGCTCAATATGACCCAGAAAAGTGCACTCACAGCCCAGAAAGTCAAAAGTATCCTGGTCTGCATCCAAAGCAGGGGACAGCAGGGGAAGGGATGGGATCCTTCCCCTCTGCTTTGCTCTTGAAACCCTACCCAGAGAAATGCATCCAGCTCTGGGGTCCCAATATAAGAAAGACATGGATCTCTTTGAGTGGGTGTAGAGGAGACCATAAAGATGATCAGAGGGCTGGAGCAGCTCTCCTATGAAGATAGGCTGAGAGAGTTGGGGTTGTTCATGATGGAGAAGGGAAGGCTCTGAGCAGACCTCAGAGCCTCTTCCAGTACCTGAAGAGAGCTGGAGTGGGAATTTTTACAAGGGCATGTAGTAACAGGACAAGACAGAATAGGTTCAAACTGAAAGAGAATAAGTTTAGATCAGATATTAGAAAGAAATTCTTTAGTATGAGAGTAGTGAGGCCCTGGCTCAAGTTGCCCAGAGAACCTGTGGATGGCTCATCCCTGGAAGTGATCAAGTCCAGGCTGGATGGGGTTTGAGCCACCCGGTCTAGTGGAAGGTGTCCTGCCCGTGACAGGTGAATTGGAAACCAGATGATCTTTAAGGTCCTTTCCAACATAAACTATTCTATGATTCTATGAAAAATAAAGCACTTTCTAATAAAAAAGTGTTCAGACCTCTGTTCAAGCCAGAAGGAATTTTGATAGTTCTGATTTTATGGACTGTAGACTAAGGTAGCAGAATTATGTTGATTTTCTTACAGGGGATAGAAATAAAGAGAAATGAAAGCAGATGGATCTGCCCTAGCAGTGAACCATTGGATACAATACTTTGCTTCAGTGAGTATCCAAATGATTTTCAGGTAGTTTGGTGCATAGGTAATTTATGTGCTTCGTTCTCTGCCTGCTACTTAGAAACTGTTTCTCAAGAAGGTATTGTTCTCTGAACTGTTCACCTTTTCATGCACTATTTCTTAACATTTCTAATATTCTTCTTAAGGTTAGCTTAGTGAAGTGAATTCAATATACTTTTTTGTTGCACTCAGAGACTCTGCATGTGGCTGGGGTCAAACCTAAAACCTGCAAGGGTGTTCCTAGGTGGCTGCTTGCTTGATGACTGTGTGTATCATGCCACAGAGGGTGTCCCTTACCATCACTAACCAGAAGCAACATGGTCCCTCCAAAGGGCAATGCTGCCAAGTACCTTGTATTTTGACCAAATATAAAGATTCTTCTTTAGGCACCTCAAATACAAAAACTGGCTCTTAGATATATCACATTTAATTCAATTTTGGAGTATAAAACAGAAGTCTGAAGCACAAATTACCATCTCAGATAAGCTGTATCTAAAGACTCTGTGCTAAATCATGCAGCGTGGGTACCCAATTTTCCTGACCCCACAAACAGATACATAAGCAGCCCTGGTTTCTGCAAAGATTCTTGTTATTGTAGTCCTCATGGAGACACTAAAAAACCTGTCAATACAGTCAACAGTTCTCCCCTTCCTTTGGCAAGCTTGCTCAGGATAGAGAAGCGACACTATCCTTGTGGATACAAAATTATGTTAGAGAAGGCAGCTGCAAAAACAGAGACTCTACATCCACAACAGGACCTCAGTACTTGGAAATCACAATGCTGAACTAAATATCCAGGATCTCTATGTGAAAATGTGTCAAACAATTCAGAAAAATGTAAAATACATGTGCTTCAGTGCCTACAACAATCCAAGGTATTAAAAAAAAAAGGGCAAACAAAATAAAACTCACCCTCAAATAGTTAAGCAATCCAAATGCATAAAAATTGAATTATTATAAACAATTTCCATGTATCACCAGCATATCTATCTGAGTTAAGCTACAAATATACACAAACTTATATCTTTGGAGATTCCCAAGTGTTTTAGAATCACTTGAATGGCTACGCAAGAGCTGACACAAGTAGATTTACAGAAGAGGATAAATCTTGGCAAAACACTGCATAGTAGTTCAATTATCCTGCTTCAGGGAAATCTAATTTAATTGTTGGAATGCAATCACTTCCGATAAGGTTTGATACGAGCATCATTTATTGTCGGTAAATGTATCTTCACCAGATGTTCTTTCTACAACAGCTAAATAAAATCAATAGTCACCCACTTCAAATAGCAAACTATTTGTTGCTACTATAACTTGTAAACCATCTAGCCAGAGGTCAGTAACTTATTTTATAATGAAAAATAAAGATTATAGCTTCTTCTAAAATAACCCCATCCCCTAGTATTTATTATTGCATATTTCATTATTTGTATGCAGATTCTTCCTTGCTCAGTACTTCATTACTCTGTGGCCCACTTCCTACAGACTACTTTGCTGTGCCATTTCCTGGAGGATGAAATGAAGCCCAGCACTCATCTCATTGATGTTTGAATGAAATGTCCCAAAATTTGATGTTTAAGGATGCTGGGAAATTGCTGTAATGGGTTGACCCTGGCTGAATGCCAGGTACCCACTAAAGCCTCTCTGTCACTCCCCTCTGCAAATGGACAGGGGAGAGAAAATGTAACAAAGGGATCATGAATTGAGACAAGGACTGAGAGAGATCACTCACCAAATTCAGTCATGGGCAAAACAGACTTAACTTAGAGATATTAACTGAATTTATTAATAACAAAATCAGATCAGGATTATGTGAAGCAAAACCAGACCTTAAAAACACCTTCCCTCCACCCTCTCTCCTACCTCTACCTCTTACTTCCAACGACTCAGGGAGATGGGAATGGGGGTTATGGTCAGTTCATCACCCATGGCTTCTCCCACTGCTCAGGGAGAGGAGTCCTGCCCCTGCTCTAAAGTGGGGTCCCTTCCATGGGAGACAGTTTGCCATGATCTTCTCCAACATGATTACATCCCATGGACAACTTTCCTCCCCAAACTGCTGCAATGTGGGTCACTCTTCCACGGCGTGCAATCCTTCAGGTGCAGCCCGCTCCAGTGGGAGTCTCCCATAGGGTCACAAGTCCTACAAGGAAACCTGCTCCAGTG